>CAUYUJ010015582.1:986885-1035186 GCA_963575745.1 Prorocentrum cordatum | reverse complement strand
GCCCCTCATTCGGGCGGTCGAAGGCCTACGGGTCGAAGGCTGTTTCCGAGCGCTGCGGGGCGCCTGGCAAGGCCCGCTGTGGGGTTGCCATTTCGGGCCTACGGGGCGGGGCGGCCACTCAGGCCCGTGCCCCGCCCCGTGCGAAGTCCAGGCGCGCATGCTCAGCATGCGCCAAAGATATCCAAGACGCCTGAGGTCCCAAGGCGCCTGGGGTCTAGAGTTTAGGGCCTAGGGCCTAGGGCCTACTAAACTAGGTACTAGGTACTAGGGCCTAGGGTTACTAGGGCCTAGGGCCTAGGGCCTAGGGCCCAGGGCCCAGGGCCCAGGGCCCAGGGCCTAGGGCCGTCTCTGCACGACCCTCGTGCGGATCGTTTCGGCGCGCCCATCGCGCAGATCGCGTCGGCGCATCCCTTGCGCAAGCCCACCGAATTTTTGTGTTAACGTCGCAGAGCGCAATGTGGGTGGCCTCTTGGGGCCCCTTTCGGAACCCTCAGGGGGGGGCCTGTTGAACCCTCTTCGGGGCTGCGGCGGGCCTCGGGGGGCGCCCGAAGCAGAGCCCCAGAAGGGCAGGCTCGCGCCGCAGAGAGGAGGGCCCCAGCAGAAATCCTCGGCATACCCCTCGGCCCATAGCCATATATTCTTGATGATAGATGTGCCTTCCCACCAGCCCATAGATGCGCCGCGGCCAAGGCGCATCCTGGGCTGTCCACTACCATGTTCCCGCCCCTTCCGCCCCCTCGCTGCCCTAGGGGGCTTGAAGGCTTAAAGGCTTAAAGGGCTTCCGCCCCCGTCCGCGCCCCGCCGCTGGCCCCGTGGGGCTTTTTGGGTTTCTGCTCCTTCCGCCCCCCCCCGTTGGCCCTTAGGGCCTTATGGGGGCTTTAGGGCTTCCGCCTCCTCCGCGCCCCGCCGCGCCCTATAGGCCCTATGGCCTTATGGCATGGGGCTTTGAGGTTTCTGCCCCCCCCGCCCCCTCGCCGGCCCTATGGGGCTTTAGGGCTTCCGCCCCTGCCGCCCCCCCGCTGGCCCTAGGGCCCTAGGGCGTCTTTAGGGCCGTAGGTTTTCCGCCCCCTCCTCTCTTGCGCTGGCCCAAGTCGGCTTTATTAAGGCTTCCGCTCCTTTCCGCCCCCATCGCTGGCCCTGGGGGGCTTTAGGGGGGGCTTCCGCCCCTCCGCGCCCCGCAGCTGGCGGGTTCTGCGTTGCCCGCAATGGGGCAGTCGCCAAGTTGGCTTGGGAGGTAAAGTGCAAAGTGAACCCATACCAGTGGCGCTTTGGATTTCCAACTTAACTTGTGTTTCTTGCACGCCCGCCCATTGTTGCAGCGCGCAACGGTGCGTGCTCGCGCCCGCGCGTGGTGGCTTCTGTATTTCCTGCAATAAGACAGTCGCCACGTTGGTCAGGGAACTGACGTTACTAACGTGAACATTCGGCTGTGACTGGTTGGATTTCGAAGTGCGCATGGCGTGTCGTGCATTGTACATCCATCCAATGCCACCGGACATAGGACATAGGAGCAGTGTGCGACGCGCGTGCGCCGTGCGCGCGCGCGGCTGCTCGCGGTGAGCCCTGTACCATTGTAGTTTGTAGTGGCTGTCCACAATGGGATAGTTGTCGTGTTGCTGTGGGAACAAGTGAACCTTTAGCGGTTGCCGATCGGATTTCGAAGTTAACATGGGTCCTACCTACATGTTCACCAATCAGAGCAGCGTGCGACGCTCGTACGCGCGCGCGCGCGCGCGCAGCGCTTGCAATCTGGCAATCGCGCTTGCAATCTGGCAGTGCCATGCTGGCTTGGCAGCTCGGCGATCAAAGCGAGCCCTTAGCCTTAGCGGCTTAGCGGCGGCCGATTGAATTTCGAAGTTCGCATTTTTCCTACGTGTTCATCTATCGGAGCAGCGTGCGACGCGGGCCAGCGCGCCCGCGGCCGCGGGTGGTGAGTCTTGTGTCGTCCACAGTGGCAATGGGAAGGTCGCCATTATGGCTTGGGGATTAACTTGAACCGTTAGCGGTGACCGATTGGACCCCGAAGTTAACATAGACATAGCGGCATCGCGTTTCCTACATGTTCATTCATAGAAGCAGCGCGCGACGCGCGCACGCGCGCGCGCGGTGATTCTTGTTGTTGTCCACTATGGGAAAGTCGCCATATTGGCTTGGGAGCTAAAAGTGAACCCCTAGTGGGCCCTAGTGGTGCCCGATTGAATTTCGAAGTTAACATGGCTTCTTCTACATGTTCAGCAAGTGGAGCAGCGTGCGACGCGCGCGCGGCCGCGCGTGGTGAGTCTTGTATCTTGTATTGTCCACAATGAGAAAGTAGCCATGTTGGCTTGGAAACTAAAGTGAACCCTTAACGGTGGCCAATTGGATTTCGAAGTTAACATGGTTTTTGTTCCTACATGTTTCTCAATCGGAGCATCGTGCGACGCGCGCACGCGCGCGCGGCCGTGCGTGGTAACTGAGTCTTGTGCTGTCCACAATGTGAAAGGCGCCGTGTTGGCTTGGAAACCAAAGTGCGCCCTCAGTGGCTACTAACTACCATATTAGCTGCTAGCTGCTAGCTGACTAGCTACTAGCGGTGACCGATTGTATGTATTTCGAAGTTAGCATGGCTTTTCTTACAGTCTTACATTGACCTGTTCATCAATCGGGCATAGGAGCAGCGTGCGACGCGCGTGCGCGCGCGTCGGCGCGTGGTGATATTTAGTTTTGCCCACCGTTGGAAAGTCTTCATCTTGGCTGGGTAGTTCAAGTGAACCTTTAGCGGCGCCCGATTGGATTTCCAAGTTAACATGGCTTTCAGGCGTGTTCATCCTTAGAAGCAGCGCGCGACGCGCGTGCGCGCGCGCGGCCGCGCGTGGTGAGCCTTGTATCGTCCACCATGTGAAAGTCGCCATGTTGGTTCGGAAACTAAAGTGAACCCTTAGCGGCGACCGTTTGGATTTCGAAGATAACATGGCTTCTCCTACATGTTCATCACTAGGAGCAGCGTGCGACGCGCGCGGCCGCGCGTGGTGAATCTTGTATTGTCCACAGTGGGAAAGTAGCCATGTTTGCTTGGAAACTAAAGTGAACCCTGAGCGGCGACCGATTGGATTTCGAAGTTAACATGGTTTTTCCCTACATGTCCATAGGAGCAGCATGCGACGCGCGTACGCGCGCGCAGCCGCGCGTGGTGGGTATTATATTGTCCACGGTGAGGATTCGCTATGTCGGCCTGGAAACTGAAGTGAACCCCTAGCGGCGACAGATTGGATTTCGAAGTTAACATGGCTGTTCATACAGTTCCATCAATTTGAATGCGAGCAGCGTGCGACGCGCGTGCGCGCGCGCGGCCGCGCGTGGTGAGTCTTGAATTGTCCGCAGTGGGAAAGTCGCCATGTTGGCTTGGAAACTAAATTGAACCTTTAACGGTGGCCGATTGGATTTCGAAGTTAACATGTTCCTTTCCCATGCTTGTAGGAGCAGCGTGCGACGCGCGCACGCCGTGCGCGCGCTCGCGGCCTCGCGCGGTGAGTCTTGCATTGTCGTTGGCCCCTTTTGGTGTTTCGGAGTTTCCGCCACCTCCGCCCTTCGCCCTGGCCCCATGGGGCTAGGGCGCCCGCCTCCCCCGCACTCCGCCGCTATGATGGCGCTTTAGGGCTTCCGCCCCCTCCGCTCTGGACACATGGGGTTTCAGGGCTTCCGCCCCCTCCGCACGCCGCCGCTGGCCCTCGGGGGCTTTTTGGCTCGCGTCCCCTCCAGTTGTCTGGGGTCGTCTTGGGTCATATTCGAGGGGTCTCCTGAGCCGTCCTGGGCGGCCGCGAGATGAGGCAGATCTTTCGACGACGGCCTGGCTTTGCGGCGGCCAAGGAAGGCCCCTCTGGCGGCGCCAAAAGGCCCCGAGATAACATATCCCAATCGCGGTTTGGACGAACGCTTCCCTCGGGTTCGCCGGAGGGCTTCAAGAAAGACGACGCGTGCACTTCCCCGTGCCCCGTTCGATGGCACGCCAAAGGCCTCGGAGTGTGTTGGGGCCCGTTTGGGGCACCCCCGCTCGGATGCCTCGGCTTGAATCTCGCGCCAGCTTCTCTCGGCAGCTAGTGACTAGCGTTTCCTTCTTTCCGCGCCGAGGGGGGCGGAGCAAACGTGTGGGGGCGGGGCCCTGAGCCTGCCTGAGTGCCCCGCCCGGTAGCCCTGCCCGATGCATTGCTTCTCCGAGTTATGCACGGTTGTAGTGAAATTGCCACAGACACTAGAGATTGCCCGACTTACCTTCCAAGGTCCCAAAACAACGCTCGAGCGCGCCCCGCTCCATGGCATGGGCCCCCGGACTCAGGGTTCTGAACCCCGCAGCGGCGCTTCTGCAGGCAAGGCGTCGGTGCCATGCGGAGCTCTGTTTGGGGGCAGCGGCGCGCCAGCGTCGCGCGTCCCGCCGCGGGGAGAGGCCAGCCATTCAGTTCAGTGGCTGTGAAGTCGCAGTCCCTTCCGCCTCGCGTCCTGTCTCTTTCTCGTTTTTTGCTTTTATCTCTCTCTCTCTCTCTCTCTCTCTCCTTATTGTTTTTGTTTCTCTCTCTCTCTCTCTCTCTCTTTCTCTATCTCCCTCTCTCTCTATTGTTTGCTTTTTGTTCGATTGCTGTTTTTTGTTACCTATTTGTTTCTCTATCTGTATCTCTATCTCTCTCTCTCTCTCTCCCTCTCATGTTTTTGTTTTCCCTCTCTCTCGATCCTCTCTCTATCTGACTCTATCCTCTATCTATCGCTCTCTTTCTTGCTTTGTTTATTTTTTTTTCTCTCTCTCTCTCTTTCTCTTTCTCTCTCTCTCTCTCTCTCTCTCTCTCTCTCTCTCTCTCTCTCTCTCTTCGCGACTCCTCCTTCTCGACCGTTCTTTTTCGCGCGCTCTCTCGCCTCGCTGGGTTTCTTTGGCAGTCGCGTGCAGTCAGAGCCCAGCCTTCCTCCTTCCTCATCCTCATTCTCCTTCCTTGTGTTCCATGCGCGGCGCGTCGGTCCTGGCGTCGCAGCCGACCCCCATTGCATTTTGCGAATGCGATTCGCGTTTCAGCAGCCGTGGGGCCTGCGAGCGGATGGTACCTGGCACCTGGTATCTGAATGACGACGAAGAGAATTGAGATGTGGATGTCGTGGCTCCAAGAGCCCGGTTCGATTCGGCCCTTGAGCCAGGGCGCCTTTTCGTTTGGCGCCGCGGGATGTGGGAAGAGAGCGCTGGGTTCGGAAGCACCCCCTCCCCGAACCATGCCGAGCACTTTCCCCGAGGCCGTTTGCCCAGTGAGATGGCGAAGGTAGGGGTGGCCAGGACCAAGGGGATGGGGGATGGGGGGCCCGTGGGTCAGGGGAGGGGGCCCCCGAAGGACGCCAATGTCCTCGCGTTGGGTGTCAGTCATAATGTTGGCCAACGCGCGCAAAAAAGTTCCCGGGCAACAGAGCGGATTGCGTTCTCCAGAACAACTTCCGTGAGGCTGTGGTGGTGTCGTCCTCATCATTCCCCCTTCGTGCTTGCTGCGTTTGTTTCCTCTCGTGGTGCGTGCCCCAATCTTGTTTTCGCCTGCTGCCCGCGCCCTCGACCTCCTGCCGATGCTGCTCGCGCCCGGGCTTGTCGTGAGAAATCAGCCCCGAACCCCAGAGGCCTGGAGATCCAGCAGCCCGCGTGACATCGAGGGGCATGAGAGGCCTGGGGCGTTTGCAGATTGGTTGGTTTCGCAACCTTCCGCCTGAGCGGGAGCCGTGGGCCCCGCCGAGCATCGCTGCCATAGCTCTGACCGATGCTGAGTTCAGGGCCACGACGGTCTAATTCGTGGGACCGCTTCGCTGAATACGGATGGTTCGCTCATTGCCTGAGCCTGGGGGCAGCATCATAAGTATGTCATGAAAGGTTTATCGTTGTTGCTGCAATGGCGCCTCTCCTGCCACGTCTTCTCCTCGACGCGGTCGCTTTCATTCATCGTTATCGCGATGTCTTTGCCCGCTGTTATGCAGAAGTTTCAATGCGTAAAGTATATCAACGCAATAACCCCCCACGGCCTCGCGCCTCCCCGCAGGCATAGCGTAGATGGCATAGCTACTGCTCAAGCGCGCAGCGAGTTTCCCGGGGCCAATGCCTAATGCCCAGCCCCACGTGTGCGCCGTGGCCGGGGGGGGGGCACGATTTCCGAACATTTTCAAGCATTTTTCCGAACATATTTCGAACATCTCCAAAAACACACCCAGAACATATTTCGAACATTTTCCTCGGAATCCTGGAATCGCACGTTTCCATACGTTACGTGACTACAAGCCTAGTAGGGCCTACCCGCCCCATTTGGTTCTGCCACGTGCTTTCTGTTTCTAGCCCCCCTCCTGCTACTCTTTGTCGTGCTCCATCCTCCTCCCTCGTCCTTGTCCCTTCCTTCCATCCGTTCTCTCTTCCCCAGCCATGAGGGCTGCACGAAATACCATTGCAGGTTAGAAAAGATATACCCCCAAGGGGGACGGTCGAAGACGAAGGGGGCAGGTATCGAGATTTTGGGATATACGTGCTGAGTGTCACACGATCAGATGAGAGCGGCCAGTCATAAACTTCTTAAGGCTGTTGTCGTTTCCAATGTCTTTTTCGTTCTTTTATGTTTTATTCCTGACGAGAAATTGTTGTTGATGCCCCCCCTCCGTTAACATATTTGTTTGTTCAATTGAAGTGCCCATCCAGGGGCTCGCACCATGTTTTCTGCCATGGAAACTACTCTTCCTGCTCACACTGCGCCCCTGGTTCCCGGACTACTACAACAACGGTTCCCGTCTGATATTTGCTCGCAGTCTACTGAGTAAACGCGCTCTCGCTAGGGACCCCTTGCAATTTACCGAAGGTTCGCGCTCTCGCCGGTGACTTCCTCAGAATTGATTCAGGCGCCACGCCCTCGCCATTCAGGAATCGCGCTCTTGTCTGGGATTTTATTAATTTACTTAAGGATCGCGCTGTCGCCTGAGACTTCCTGGCGAATTATGCAGGACACGCATTCGCGTAACATGCGTGTTTTCGAACTGAAGAGCCAATCCCCGGGCTCGCTGTGTTTTTTACTGGGACAGGCTTCCTGCAGCCTGGAAGGGTCTAACTTCCCGATCTGCCCGTCTGGTTTTGCCACGTGTTTTCTCCTCCTAGGCCCCCTTCCTGCTAATCTCTCTCGTTCGTGTTCCATCCTCCTCTCTCCCCCTTGTCCCTTCCTTCATCCTTCATCTCTTCCCCCGCCTCAGGGGCTACACGGAGTTCACGTTGCAGGTAACAAAGATATACCCCCAAGGGGAGACGGTCGAAGACGAAGAGGGCGGGTACAGAGGGTTTGGGATATACGTGTTGAATGGCACGCGAGCTGGTAAGAGCGAACAGTCTTAACTTGATGGTTGTTGAATTCTCAGTTCTGAAGGATAATTATTGTTGATCGCCCCCCTCCGGTGACCATTGTATTTGTTCAGTTGAAGTGCCCCTCCCAGGGTTCGATCACTGTTTCTTTATCCGGGAAAGTCACGGGGCTCAAATTAGGCTGTCGGCCTTCGGTTTACAACAACAACAACGGTTGCCTCTTGATATTTCCTCACAGTAAATTCCCACATCGCGCTCTCGCGCGGGACTTCCTCAAAATTTGTATACGAACCGCGCTCTCGCGTGGGACATCTTCGGAGTTTATTTAATCGCTTCGCTCATTCCGCCGGCCCATACAGTCTCATGTCTGCCGTTTGCCCGAGGGCCTGGTGTCAATGCGGCGCTTTGGGGGTTCCTGGGGCCGCTTGGGGGACTCCTGGGGCGCTCGGGGGGGCATTTGGGGGGCCTCCTGGGGCCGCTTGGGGGACTCTTGGGGGCCTCCTGAGGGCCCCGTGGGGGCCTCTTGGGGCCTCTTAGGGGCCTCGTAGGGGCTTCTTAGGGCCGAGGGCTCGAAATGTTGTTTCGTGTTCCCTCTCTGGGGCCCCTTTGGGGGCGTTCTTGGGGCCCTCTTGGACCGTTTTGGAGGCTTCTTGGGCCGTCTTCGAGCCCTCTTGGGCCATCTTGGGGCCCTCTTGGGTGCCTCTTGGGCCCTCTTGGGGCGATCTTGGGGGCCTCTTGGGCCGTCTTGGGGCGTCGGGAAGCCGAAAAGGTGGAAGCTCCAAAATCTCTCAAAAACCTATGGAAAAACAATGATTTTTGCCTCCGGGGGCCCTATTGGGAGTGCTCTTGGAGGCCTCTTGGGGCGTCTGGGGGCTATCTTGGGCGTCTTGGAGCGATCTTGTGGCATGTCGGACCCCTCGTGTACCATCTTGGGGGCCTCTTGGGGGCCTCTTGGCCTTTCTTGGGGCTCTCGGGGACGTCTCGGAGCCCTGTTGGTGCGCTCATGGAGCGCTCGGGGGGACCCGGCCGGGACCCGGCCGGGACCCGGCCGGGACCCGGCCGGGACCCGGCCGGGGACCGGCCGGGGACCGGCCGGGACCTGGTCGGGGTACTTTTCGTCCGGGGACCCCCAGGGGCCGCCCCGCGCGCGCGAACTAGAAAATTGTTAACCAGTTACCGGAGATCTTAGCACGCCTCTGGCCCGTTGGGCCGGCGAATTCAGACGATGCGCCCTCGGCGCTCAGGAATCATGCTCTCGCCCTGGCTTTTCTTACGATTTACTTGTGAATCGAGCTATCGCTCGAGACTCCCTCGCGAGTCATGCAGGACCCACGCTTCAGCAACCCGCCTGCTCGACCCGGTCGCCTGGGCCCACCTCCCCGACCTGCCCGCTATGGGTCTGCCCACCCGATTTGCCCGTCTGGTTCTACCACTTGTTTTCTGCTCCTTGCCCCCTCCTTCTAATGTCTCTTGTGCTCCATTCTTCTCCCTCCCCCTTCCACCCGTCTTCCCTTCCCTTGCATTAGGGGCTGCACTAAATGCACATTGCGGGTAAGGGAGATAGACCCCCAGGGGAGTACGATCAAAGACGACGAGGGCGGGTACCCATGGTTTGGGATATACGTATTGGTTGGCACGTGAGCAGATAGGAGGAGCGGAAAGTCTTAAAGTGATTGTTGTGGGTGGTGGTGGTGGCCGGCTTGGGTGGAACCCTTGAACGCCTGAGTGTGCGGCTCATTTTCAAATAATAATGCAGGCGGCGCTTAGGCGAGAGCTCCAAAACGCGCTTTCAGGGGGTCAACGATAATAATTGTTGAGCTATAAAGGCAATCGTTTAAAGACTGTTTGCTCTTACCTGTGGGCGTGCCATCGTTCAACGCGTACATCCCAAACCTTCGGTGTCCGCCCTCTTCGCCTTCGATCATACAACCTTGGGGGTTTATCTTCATCACCTGCAGCGCTTATTTCGTGCAGCCCGTAATCATGGGACGAGAGGACGGACGGAAGAAACATACAAGAGGAGGGAGGAGGATGGAGCCCGGGAGTGATGTAGCAGGAGGGGGGCTGGGAGCAGAAAGCACGTGGCAGAACCAGACGAGCAGATCGTGCGGCTGGCCTCTGGCGGGCGGGTCGGGAAGGCGGGCCGAGGACGCAAGGTCGAACAGGTGTTTTGTTGAACAGTGTGTATTGCATGAGTCGCGAGGATGTCTCGAGCGATAGCGCGAGTACTCCAGATTTCGTAATAAAGGGAGGGGGGTCTCATTTCGGGGGGGGTCTCTTCCAGGCTATCTTGGAGGGCCTGGGGGGGTCTGGGGACGGTGTTTTGGAGGGTGCTCCCACGGGGGAGGTCTGAAATTGCTTGTCTTGGAGGGTCCAGACCCCCTCCCTTTTATTACGAACTCTGGAGTACCCAGTAAATCGTGATAAGTCCGAACCGAGAGCGAGGTTCCTAAGTGTCGAGGGCGCGGCATCTGAATCAATTGCGAGGTAGTCCCACGCGAGAGCAGGATTCTTGTATCAAGGGTGAGGATGTCCCGCGCGAGAGCGCGATTTGGGAATTTACTGTGAGGGAGTATCAGGCTGTAGCCGTTGTTGGAAGTCGGGGGCCAGGGGCACAATCTGAGTCTCAATAATCTCCCTTTTTAATAAATAGGGTGCGAGCCCCGGGAGGAGCACTTCGATTTTCAAAATACACAGGTCGCCAGAAGGGGGATCGACAGTAATTATTTGCTTTGTTGTTCCCAGTCGTGGGAGTTCAACAACCGCAACAGCAGCAACAACAACACAGACGACGACCTCGACCAGAATGGCCACCCAAAGACACGACGCATTATGAGCGTGCACTCTCCGGCCAACCCAGCGCACCTCTGCACGGCACGGGTATGTGGTAACAGCGCGAACAAATTTAGGTAACAATGCGTGATGTTTTTTTGTTTTTGGAGCAAACACCTAACACGCGACACACTTGACGATATCGCTTCAACAACGGCGCAATACACCCACGACAGCATCACGGGACGAGCTCAACAAATGCATCTGGAAAGAGATTTAAGAGAGCAGCTCTAAGAAGAACACTCGAGCGAATCGTTTCAGAGTGCAGGGTCTGAAGCGCATCAGCGGGTAAATATGTCAGCAAGCGAACATCCATTATGAGCATTATGAGCATGAGCCATTCTTGCTGGTCCCATAGGCCTCCTGGACGCACTTGCGTTTCCGCCCTGCCCCTTCTCCTCGCTTTGCTTCGCGTTGGCATGGTCTCCAAAGCACGGCTCGAGTGGATTCTGCATCAGTTGTCGTTCGGACGCCAATGCCGCTGTCGTGTCAATAGTCATGCTGAGAAAGTTGTGGTTCACATTGTGATGACCGATCAGTCTTTGAACAACATGCAGAAGAATCTCATAATGTACATGGTGCAGACCTTAACTGTAGGGACGGACTGCTTCGTCACGGTTGACCATGAGCATGGGAAATCTTCTGGTGAATATTTTTGCTCGTTTGTTGTCAAATCGCCATCTGCAAGCAGTTTTTGTCAGCCTGTGGCACACACCGAGGTGGACGCTTCGTCCCCCAGTGCTGCCCCACCCGATTACCAGAACGTACCGCATGGCTCCGTGTGCAGCAACGTTGCGGATGAGCCCAGGGATGTTGATTGCGAAGCTAACACCGCTCGTGGATTGCCCTTTAAAGTGCAAGAATGCTTGGGGAATATTGCTGGTGAGCGATAGCGGCAGCAGGTTTTTGCAGTCTTTGACGGATTCACGGATGAGCACCCAACCAATGTTGGATACATTGCAGCGCTTGTCTGGCGAGATTCGGACTTTGATCGGCTTCATGCGCGACACGATGGGGCACGCTGAGCCTTCGATGCTTGAGTGTGCCGAATCCTTGGTTCCCAGAATCGACCTGGCAATTCACGACGTCCCGCCTGACGTGACCATAATGGAAGCGCAGCGTGTTGTTGATGACATTGTCATTGTGGCCAATGGCTTCATTGCTGAGAGCGACGAGCTCGTGTCACGTAGGACGATGCTGGTACAATTGGGCCCCCGACGGTTGTGGTGCAACTGGGCCCCCGGGCGCCGCCAACGGCTCGTGTGCCTCGCTGTTTGCGGGTTCTTGCACGGCTACTCGCTCCGATTCCCCTATTTATTCCTGTGCTTCTTCGGTTGCGAGGTAATTATATGTGGGGTTTCCGCCCACTCTCACTCCCCGCCGCGCGGGGTGCGGAGTTTCCGAGATCGAATAGACATCGTTGTTTTTTCCATACAACAAATGATATATATATATATATATATATGTATGAAAAAAAAAAAAAACATCATGAGCATGACAGACGAGGACAGCAAGACACAGCGCGACCGATAATAATCATAACTCCATGACAAGTATTTCCGGCATTCTGCGAGGATTTGCACAACGAAGGCGCGTGCAGCGGCAACTTGGGGAGCCACGTCAGCACGCGCGAGCGACAAAACAAAATCCCACCGATTACGCGTGACGACACGGAGGCGGCCTTACGACATTTACGTGCCAACATAGCCACTTTTTTTTTCTGGTCCAGCCGCGCAAATAATGAAATCAAGGGTGATGCGCCTCGACCCGTGCCTTTCGACATGCGCGACAAAATCATCTCGCCTGGTTGCCCGACGCCGACTAGATGACGACACGCAGCAACTCACGTTTTGCACAGAAACAGGAATCCCAAGCAACCAACGAATTTCCGGTCAATCGCAAACCATTTTTTGTCAAGCCTTTTCTAGCGACTTCTCTATAATCGTCTACGTCCAGCCCTCGGCGTCAACAGAAACACTCACCAAGCAGACTGCCGATTTTTCCGCAGCACCACAAACCAACGATTTGAGATGGCCACACTGCAAGTAATTGCTGACGAATGGCAAATTCCCATGTGGTCGTCCGCAGTGGACTGAAAGAAAGCGTTCGACAGCATTCGGGCAAGCATGTGGGAGCCATTGGGAGAGCAGAATACGCTCAGACCATATACCATACATTCGATGGTTCTCAAAGTTGTACAATGATCAAGCTGCGTTAGTTCACACAGACTGGACCAGCTGGCTGTTCAATGTATCAAGAGGGACGAACCAGACAGTCGATTTCAGCTCCTGCTTTCCCACCGCGTCTCAGAAAGCAGCATGGGACCAAAAGCGAATGGGAATCCCCAACATGTTGTTTCAAACTGCAGTGGCACACGAATTGCCGGCCCACCAGCTGTTTTTGTTTCGAGCGACGTTCTTTTGTTTGCAAGGTCGCGGAATCATCTCGCTTACATGTTGTTCGATGTGACCACCCTAGCCGTCAAGGCATGCTTGGACTGTCACCCCGTCAAAGCGACGATCACGCACAATGGTCACAGATCTCCACGAGGCAAACCAGGTCGTTTTTCTGTTATACATTCCGGCGTGACGATCGAGGTCTTACCTCCCTGCGCGACCACGAAGTATTTCCGACGGCAACTACAGTACAGCGCGCCCCACGCAACCAAACTAGAACACCGCATCTCTACGGCGTCGCGAAAGCGTCACGCCCTCAAGCAGGAACTGCCTACGCCGACAAAATTCACAATCAGACAGACTCCGCCTTTTTAGCGGGACCATGATGCCCAGTACCCGTTACGGTTGCGAAGCGTGGACGTTCGCCTGCGAACGAGAGTATTGACTCTGGCGAATTCAACAACAGGGACTTCGAATGATCGTGCTAGTGCCGCGGTGAACCTCAGCGGCTGCATGTTCACCAGCAGAACCACAAGCAAACAATGCCACACAGCCAGTACGACGGCAACCATCACGACGACGGTTTGTGAGTAGACAGTGTGCCCTCAGATCTTGCACCAGCGATCCACAACGGGGGTGCAACAGACTACTTTGAGCCACGGGTGGATTGGATCAAACGAGCAACTCGTACGGTAAAGGTGACCTTGGCGAAAACACACATAATTGATTTGATACCTACAGCGCGTCGGAGAAGGTGGAAGTGGGTACGGAAATGAAGCGAAGGTAGTTTACACGAGTGGGTATGGCAAGTACATACGTGTGTCCACATGTTGACCCAATGTTTGATTCAAGGCGCAGAGCGGGAAAACCCACTTCCACATGGATTGACGAAATAGGATGTTCCATGTGCTACAAATTGGGTGTGATGACGTGGGTATTGCAGAAATGTTGAAGCATGGGTCGCCTAGTATCGGGATCCAATTGGACTGGACTGCGCAACGCCCGCAAAGGAGACATGAACGCGCCGTGCGACTTGTCCAGATTTTTGGCGCTGCATTGCTTCACCCGAAGCACCCTTGACGGTGCACATGTGTGGGAGTGCTCGGTGCTCAGTGATTACATAGGAGAGTTGAGGACCCCGGAGATGAAACATATGAAGGTATCAGCACATGTTTGAAAGTTTCGGTAGTCGATTCCCGATCGCCGGCGTAATAACATCCCAATACTTCGATATTGGACCCTTCATTCTCGCCCCAAGGACGTCTAAAAGCTTTGATCCTCAGCCGCTGGCGTGATGACGTTCAGCAAGTTACGGCCTGGCGCCCATGATGCATCCAAGGGCTCCCTGCCAGGACAAGATTGGGCTCGTGATCTGTGTTCACGCTCTCCTTGGCTCCTGGCTGAGCCAAGACAGCATATCCTGCTCATCGATGTGCGGTAGGTTCGTATCGTCTCGACGCGGCGGCTAACCCATTGCTGGCGTTCAAGGTTGAACGTCGCCAAGCAAATGTTCCGAAGGCCGCCGACATCCAACAACCCGCGCTAAGAGACACCGCCTTTCCGCTAAATTTTGACTTGTCAAAGCGGTGTCAGAAGCCAACGAAGACGTCGTCACATCCCGAACCTGCCGTACAATCACACACCTTCTTGGGTCCAGGAGACAGTTCCTGAGATTCGGGTCGGGGGAGTTCCTTCGTTTCCGAGGCTCGCCGTAGCCAGACCCGCGGTGGGGCGCCCCCGCCCGGCCCGCCCCGCCGCCACCGCCGTCGTCGCTGTCGCCGCCGCCGCCGTTTTCAGACCTGAAGGAAGCAACACGACGAAAGGTTTCGGACGCGTTCGCAGACTCCCGGCGGTTTTCCAGCCTCGGGATGTCAGTAGCTGCGTTTCGCCACGAGCGTCCTGGGGGTGCCCAAGACCTCCCGACGGGGTGCCGAACGCCCGAGGCATGACCCGAACGCCAGACGCCATAACCCATTGTCGCTGCAGAACAGGTGTTTGCCCACTTGCCCTTGCCGTCTCGCCGGGCCCTCAAAACAAACGGCTCGGGATGAACGGCCCGTCCCAGGTCAAATGTCCAGACCTTCAAGGGTTCGCATGGGCTTCTGGGAACAGAAATCATGGCGTCGGAGGCCTGGGCAGGACGATCAGGTGGAACGGGGGGGGGGTCGGGATACGATGGAGGAGGAGAAGGAGGAGGAGGAGGAGGAGAAGAAGGAGCCTCCGCCATGCAGGGGGCAGTGGATCTTCGTCCCGTGGAACGTGTTTGACGCTGCGCTGGTCCTAATCGGGATCATCGACGTGTGGATCTTGCCAGCGACAGGACCCGTGTCTGGCCCGTTCTTCCTCCCCGTGAGAGGAATTCGGCCTTGAGAGAAATGAAGTCCCGCCTGGGGGGCCTTCCCTGGGAACCGCTCTTCATCCTGAGCCGCTTTTTGACGGTCCCAAGGCCCGAAAACGGCGAGATCCTGGCATGACTCCGTCCTCCAGGATCCTTACCAGCCTGCTTCAATTCCACATCCCTAGAGTTGGCATCCGCTAATCTTGGTCCCGATCGCAGCGATTCCCTCATCTTCCGAGGGCACACCTTCCCTCATCTTCAGGTGAGCTTGATGTCGCCTTGGGCGTGTCCGTCTCTGAGATAAGCACTAACGAGAGGCTGCGTAGACTTTCCTGCATGCTGATCTTCGTCGTCGTCGTCTTCGTCGCATTATTTTGCTTGATCCTGACCGCAGTCATCCTCCTCACCTTGCGCGGGACAGTGGGACAGTCGGACAGTGGTGGGGACAGCGGGGACAGTGGGACAGTGGGACAGTGGTGGGGACAGTGGGGACAGTGGGGAGATTGGGACCGTGGTGGGAACAGTGGTGGGGACAGTGGGACAGTGGTGGGGCACTGGTGGGGACAGTGGGGACAGTGGTGGGAACAGTGGGGACAATGGGACAGTGGTGGTGGGGACGGTGGTGCTGGGGATTGCGGTGAGGACGGTGGTGAGGACGGCGGTGGGTGGGGGGGGGAGAGGTTCGAGGGGGAGAGGGGGCTCGAACCGGTAGAAACCCTGGTTTTCCGGAGGGGGAGGGCGTGGAGGGGTTAGGGGGAAGGGAGGTTTGCCGGGGGAAGGGAGGGGGGGGGGAGGTTCGAGCAAGGGGGGGGATTTTCGGAGGGGGGGGGAGACCCGGGCTCCGGAGGAATAGGGGACGGAACTTTCAACAGTGAAGCGGCGGTGGATCACGCTTTCTCATGTAGAGACAGATCTACACATGCATGTTTCACACACATCTGTATATACATATATATATATACACATAGGTATACATGTAAATATGTGTGTATAGCGTACATGGGTATTGCGTATGAGTATGTGTACATACGTGTCTACGGAGGCACATTTTCATAGACAGTTGCGTGCGTATAGATATGTATTGGTTGGTTTTTAAAGTGTAGTTTATGTATATGTTCATGTGTTGCAATGAGTCGCTCTGCAGCGCGTTTAGGCGCTCTGGCGCCTCTTGGGCTGGCTTGGCGCCGCCTTGGGGCGCGTTGGGGCCTTCCTGCATGCTTCGTGCGCCGTCTCCGCGTGTCGGGAAGCGGAGCGGGAGACCACGCGGAAAGCAAAGAGAATCCGATGGGGAAGCAATCATTTTGGCCTTTCCGGGCTGTTTCGGAAAACCAGTTTAAGGTCCTCTTGGCCCGTCTCGGATGCCTCGTGGGCCGCATCGGAGCGATGGTGGGCGTGCTGGGGCAAGTTTGGAGCCCTGTGGGCTTCCATGGCCATCCCTGTGGCCTGTCTAAGCTTGTGGATGCCACGACAATGGACACCCTAACAGTGCGATCATGGAATTTAAAGTGTGTTTAAAATGTAAGAAAATGTTCTACACATGGTGTGAACATGTGGTTTACATGTTTGCAACATGTTTAACCCATGTTTTAGGCATGGAGAGGAAGCATGTTTAAGACATGCTCCCTCTCCATTTGATCGTCCTCCACAAGTCTAAGTCCAAACTCAGTTGGGGAGCCACCATGGAGCCCGCTCGGGCGACTCTGCGCGCCTCGTTGGCCGTCCGTGCGCCTGCGTGGGGTGAGCCCTGCTGGGCGCCTCTCGTGTTGTGGAGGACGATCACTGGAGAGGAAGCATGCTGCTGAATCATTTCCAGATGTCCAAATCATGACTTAAACATGCCTCACACATGATTTAAACATGTTTGGAACATGTTTAGAACATGTTTCCGACACTTTAAACACATGTTAAATTCAATGATCGGATTGTTAGGGTGTCCGTTGCCGTGGCATTCACAGTGCTTGCTCTTCTTCGCGCGTCGGGCAGCGGAACGGGCGACCGCACGAAAACCCTGGGCACACACGCGGGAAAGGAGCGACTCGGCCCCCGGAGCTTGTGTCGGAGATGAGCTATAGGAGCCCTCCCTGCGCGCCCCGGAGGTTCGACCCTTTTCTCTCCTCCCCTTTCTGGACGCCCGAAATGGGTACTGAAAGAATGGGTACAATGCCCAACAACAAGTCCTGTTCATTTTGAACAGGACTCGCTGTCCGCGCCGCCGCAGCCCGTGTCCATTCGAGACAGAAGGTCGCCTCCCCAACAGCGGCCGCTGTTGGCTTGGGACAGCATTTGTTGTTGGGCACAGTGCCCATTCTTTCAGTACCCATTTCGGGCGTCCAAACCCTTCGCGCCCTCTCTCCCGCCCCCTTCCCCACTGTGGCCGGGCAGGGGCCCAGGGCCTGCCCGCCAGGGTGGCGCGCCGGAGGCCCGAAGGGCGGAGGATCGCCCACCCTGGCGACGGGCCAGGCCACCCAAGCCAAGGATCCTCCTCTTCCTCCTCCTCCTCCTCCTCCTCCTCCTTCTCCTCCTCCTCGTCCTCGTCCTCGATCTCGTCCTCGTCCTCCTCCTCCTCTCCACCACTTCCGACCCCTGCAGCGTAGACTCCCCCGCCCCCGACACCAGCAGCGCTGCCCCTCCTCCTCTCCTTCCCCGTTCGCCAGGCTGGTGAGGTTCCTCCCCCCCTTTCCTCCCTCCTCGTCTCCTTCTCTCTCTCTCTCTCTATCTCTCTCTCTCTCTTGTTGTTGCTGCTGTTGTTGTTGTTGCTGCTGTTGCTGTTGTTGTTGCTGTGGTTGTTGGTGTTGTCGTTGACGTTGTTGTTGGTATTGATATGGCTGTTGTTGGTGTTGTTGTTGCTGTGGTTGCTGTTGTTGTTGCTGTTGTTGTTGTTGCTGCTGTTGTTGTTGTTGTTGTTGTTGTGTGCGTCTCTCTTTCTCTATTGAGTAATGTGTCTCTTTGTTGCTTTCTCTCTCTCTCTCTCCCTCTCTCTCTCTTTCTCCCTATTTGTGTGCATATGCATTTACATCTCTCTCTCTCTTTCTCTGTCTCCCTCCCTCCCTCTCAGCATCATTGTCGTTATTTATCTCTCTTTCTCTCTTTCTCTCTTTCTTTCTCTCTCTTTCTCTCTTTCTCTGTCTCTCCCCTGCGCCCTCCAACGGCTCGCTCCCTGTTCCCTTCTCCTTCTTTCCGCCTCGCGTCCGTCCTGCCTCCTCCGTCCCCTTCCCACTCCAAGTCCTCCTCCCTCCCTGGCGTAGCCCCGAGAGCCACCCTGCCCCGAGCCCGCAAGCCCCCTTCAGGTTTTTTTGTCCGGCCTTTGCCGTAGTTCTAGGTATCTTGCTCAGACTGTAGGTTCTTCGGACTTCCTGTTTCTGTTCCTGTTCTCCTTTCTCACTCCCGCTGCGCCAGGAAGCGGCGCGAGCATCCGGTTCCTGACGCTCGTCCGCCTCTTCAAGCTGCTGCGGCGCCCCCGCTGAGCGAGCCGTTTGCTGCCGTTGCCCTTGCCGCCGCCGTCGTCATCGTCGTCGTCGTGGGCATCGACGTCGTTGTCGTTCACATGGGTTCGACTGCGCGGATATTCCCGCGTACGTTGCCCGCATAATGTCGCGCGTAAGCGCCTCCTGTTTCCAGTGTAGCATGCCGCGCTGGCGGCCCGCGGAAGCCACTGCGTGAGGTCGCTATGCCATCTCGGGTAAGACTCGTGTCTTTTCGTCGCTCAGATGATGTTGTTCTTGGAGCTCAGAGGAGAAACAGGAACCACCGCCACCGAGAACCCATCGGGGATAGCCTACCCCTGGGCGGTTGCGCGCCTCAGTGGAGTTTAGCAATGGCAGCCCGTTTCGTTGTACCGTTGAGAAATTGTGTCTTCAGAGTGGCAACAATTGAAGATGGTTTGCCGAAACGGTTAAGAATAACGAATTATCGGAACGGCTTGCGCAGTCTGGGGGTCCAAAGGACGTTCGTAATTGGTTCGTGAACGGATCGGATCTGGTCAAAAGTTCTGATCTGATCCAGGCCCCCACCGGGTGAAGCGACAACACAAAACAGCGGCGCCAGAGGCATCAACAGACAATGGCATCGGAGAAAGGCCAAACCAGGGGACGGGTACAACTGAGACAGGGCCCACCACGGCCAAGACAGAGACCTCTACCACCGAGAAGGAGGAGGAGGAGGAGGAGGAGGAGGAGGAGGAGGAGGAGGGAGGAGGAGGAGGAGGAGAAGGCAGGGCCCACCACCACCACCGAGAACTCATCCGGGGGAGGCCGACCCCTGGGCTTGTGGCGCGCCCGAGCGCGAGTGTCCCCCTTGCACCGGACGACGCTCCGGCGTGCCACCGCCCAGGAGCGGGTCCAGCCCCGGTGGGTTGTCGGTGTTGGTGGCTCGTGTTTCTCCGCCCTCCTCCTCCTCCTCCTCCTCCTCCTCCTCCTCCTCCTCCTCCTCCTCCTCCCCCTCGGGACCCTAGGGTCCTCCTGGCGCAGGCGGGGAGCGCCGGGCCCGAGGGGCGAAAATCCCCCGCACCCCGGGGGACGCCGCCAAAGTGCGGTTTCCTTCCCCCGGGGGGGTCGCCAGGTCCCGTGGCCTCCCCCAGGGCGGTGCTGGTTCCCTCCAGCGCTCGCCGCCCTGGGGCGGGACCGGCGGCTCGTCTCTGTCGTGTCGTTCGTCCGTGTCGTGTCGTTCGTGTCGCGTCGTTCGTTTCGTCCCCCCGTCGTGTCGCGTCGTGTCGTGGTCCCCTTTTTGGTTTCGGTCCTGGGGGTCCCGGGGTCCGCAACCGCGGCCACCTATGGAGTAGGTGGTGGGTAGGTTGGGCGTCGGAGCACGTGCTCCGGCGCCCCCTACCCCGACCAGGGTGCGCGGAGCACGGTCTCCTTGCGCTCCCTGGTCGCGCTCAGGGCACGCCACGGGGGCACGGCCCCGACAGTGGCGCTGCCGCGCCATGGAGCGCCCTCAGACGATTGCCAGTCGTCTGTTGAAGTCAGGCATTGCCCCATTTAGTTGGGGTCTGAGGCAGTGGATGTCAAAAAAATCCTCCTCCTCCCCCTCTCCCTCCTCCTCCTCCTCCTCCTCCTCCTCCTCCTCCTCCTCGTCCTGCTCCTCCTCCTCCTGCTGCTCTTCCTCCTCCTCCTCCTCCTCCTCGTCCTCCACCCTCTCCTTCTCCCCCTCCTCCTCCCTCCACCTTCCAGATCTGGCCAGTCCCCGAGCTCCCCCGAGCAAAACGAGGGGAAAACGCGGGGAGACGTCCACCGCTGGGGGGAGCTCTTCCGACGCCCCCCCACGTCGAGGGTGGGCGCCCCCTCTCCCTGCTCGTGGTAACCCCCGAAGTGGGCCCCTTGTGGACTTCTGGTCCAGCCGGAAGTCGGGGAGTGGAGCGGAGTCGCTCCACTCCCCGAGTCGAGTCGCCGAGCACCGGGGGGTGCGCGGCGACTCGAGTCGGAAGTCGGGGAGTGGAGCGGATCCGCTCCACTCCCCGAGTCGAGTCGCCGAGCGCCGGGGGGTGCTCGGCGACTCGAGTCGCCGAGCACCGGGGGTGCACGGCGACTCGAGTCGCCGTGCACCCCCGGTGCTCGTCGGACCACATCGGGGGGATGTCGGGCCGGGCGAAAGGGGGGGATTGGGAGAGGGGGGGGGGGCGAAGTTTGTTGCATGCAGCTGGTTTAGGCCTCACCGAGGGGCCCATTCCTCGATACATGGGCGCCTCCCGGCGCCGGGAGGCGCCGGGAGAATCAGCTACGCGAGCTGATTCTCAAACCCCCCCTTTGCTATCCCCCCTTTCGCCCGACCCGGGGATGGTGGGCCGCCCTTGGGCAAACCGCCGGGGTTCGGGGGCTGCTCTGGGGGTAGATACACGCCTGGGCGCTGCTTTTTGGGAACATGGTCGAGACATCAGGTTTCAGGGGCAACTTCAAGGGGAGGAATGGGCTCAGGGGGGCATGCATCGACCCCCCCGCGCGCCCACTCGTTGCCGATAAGGGCCTGATGGCCAACCCGGAACGTGCTTTTTGTTCGCAATCGGGGGCCTATCGTGAAGTCGGGCCTGTCCCTCCACAGGCGACTATTTTTTGAGTATTGTTTGACCATTTTGGAGCATTTTTGTGGTATTTGTTTTCTTTTTCGTCGAAAATCCCCCTGTAGGGGGACACGCCCGACTGTAAGCCTATCGCCCTGTATCGCCGAAGCCAGCTCGGCGTTCCCTCCGGAGCCGGTCCCTCCCTCTTGTGATTCTGCTCTAGAGTTGTGAGTGCGAGATGCAAAACCTCGGGGGTTGGAGGGACCTCCTACCCTGACACGTCGATTGAGGAATTGGCCGTTTTCTGTTCGCGAGACGGCATCGCGGCCGTCATTTTTGCGGGTCCAGGTCCGTCGGTTGCGGTCCCAGCCCGTTTTCACTAAGGGGAGGTTTACTAAAGGGAGGTATGTCCACCGCCGAAACACGCTGGTCTTTGGTACCAAGCAGATGCATTGTCTTGGCCTCTTGCTATGAGCTGGCCTTTGCATTGACGAGCATACCTGCGGCCGGTTCGTGAGGTGTCGACGTGGCGGCGACCCCAGCGCGGGCTCTCAAGGGTTGAACGCCCCCAGTGGTCTGGAGTCGGCAGCTCGTGGCGAAACGGTGATGTGCTTCCCCCCCCCCTTCCGATGGTCCGAGATTTGGCCCTCGCAGGGCTCGACATTTGTTTGAATCACACGCTCTGGGGGGGGGCGGCGCGCGACCGCGCCATGGATCAGCACAACAATGAGTACACGCGACGCGCTGCTTCCGAACGGAAGCAAGCCTGCGCATCGCAGCGCAGTGCATTTGTTTGCCTGTCCCCAGGGGCAAGCGATGTTGTGTCGAGGCCTCGCAGTGCGCGCTGTCTGCTGCACTGGGCTCGCGAGGCGGCGCCGCTCGAGGGTCGCGGTCTTGTTGGCCTCGGCCCTCCGCCTTGGGGACCTGGCTTCGCTTGTCCGACGGGCACTTCTTTGCGAGGGGGCGGAAGTTATCTGCTTCGCCGGGGGCGACGACGATGGCAGCGGCGAAGACGAGGAGGGCAGCCCTTCCGCTGCTTGAACACCTCGCTGATGTGCTCTCCAGAGGGAGATTTTGCCGAGCTCTGGATAATTGCCAACCCTGTCGAAGAGCAGCGATACTTTCTGCTCCGCCGTTTTTGAATCCGTCATCGATGCCAGGATCAAAACGGGGCTTAGGAGCCCCACTTCGGACAAGGACCATTTGGGGAGGTGCCCTTGTCTTCGATACGCTCTAAACCAATCGTGACTCATGCTCACCGCGGCCAGAGCTACCTGATATTCGTACTCGTCGTCTCCCTTGTTTTCCTCATCGTCTTTCTTCGTCGGCATTGTACAGGTGGGGTGCGTTGTGGGGCTGCTTTCCGCGGGGAAGGTGTACCATGCTCCTCGATCATCCTCCTCCTCCGCCTTCTCCTCCTCCTTCTCCTCCGCCTCCTCCTCCTCCTCGCTCTTCCTCCTCCTTCTCCTCCTCGCCCCGCCTGCGAGAGGCTGGGGCGCGTGCTGCGCCTGCTCCGCCTCATGCGCAATACCAAGGATGGGCCCCTACCGCGAAGGGGCGGGGGGGAGGGTTGGATGGGGGGGAGGAGAGGATGTAGGACGGGGGGGGGAGTGGAGGAGGAATGCATTGGAATGGGATCAATGACGTAGTCATACCGAAGATAAAACATTAGAGTTTGGACTTCGGCCTTAGGCCCCTCTCGAAACGGCCCAAACACTCTCGCCGCTTCTTGGAAACACGCTGGGGATCGCAGGGTCGGGCTAACCCGCGCATGACGAGTTTCCCAAAGAACCCGCAACTCCCGCAAATCCAAACACCAGAATCCTGGGGAAACACCATATTGTGCGAGCTAGGATCGAAGCCCCCCCCCAACATGAACTCGGAACCCCCGCGGAGGCTCGCGTGCCCGTCCCGCCGCCTCGAGCTCCGTGCACGGCGTGGCGAGCCAGGCCGTCCCAGCCGCCGCCGTTGACGAGGACTTACAGCCCAGAGTCGTCCAGCTGGTGGACGGAGGAGAAGAGGGCGACGGCGGCAGGAGGGGGGGGGAGCAGGCGGGGGCAGAACAGCAGCAGCGGCAGGAGGGCGCGCAGACGTATTTTTCAGCCCGACGAACCTGGACGGAAGCCTCCACCGCAGCAAGCGTGGACCTCATCAGCCGTCTGCGAACCAACCTAGCCATACCCTCTGCCTCCGCAACTCGACACCGATGTGATTCAGCAACCCTGGAATTCTGGGCGGCGATTCTTGCAAGCTCATCGGCGGCCTCGTTACCTGCAATCATCCAGCTGGGGTAGCGACGATACACACTGTCCGACGGGGCGACATGCGAAGTCACTTTAAGAACCACAACCGGACCGATGCGAGCCTTCAACAGCACACCGATCTCTCTCCAAATCGATGCTAGAGCACCGTAAGGACGCTCATAGAGCCGCTCATACCAGCCCCTAGCGACCTTGTTGTTGTCAGTAGTATGTGCAAGATCCCCAAGAGTCAACCGAATGGCCAGCTCGAGGCCTCTCAACTCCCCCCTCGGGACGGATTGCCGCCGGCCTGTGAGAGGTCCAAAGACGACGGGACCGAGGAGGAGGAGGAGGAGGAGGAAGAGGAGGAGCGAAAGGATGAGAAGGAGGGGAGGAGGGATGAGGAAGAGGGGGAGGAGGAGGAGGAAGAGCAAGAGGGAAGGAGGAGAAGCGAGGAGGAGGGGAGGATGGATTTGAGGCGAGGAGGGAGGAGAGGAGGAGGGGGATGGATCGATGATCGCGCTCGGGGACGGGGCTTGAGGAGAGGAGGAGAGGAGGAGGGGAAGACGAGTGAGGGTCCGACGCCCAGCCCTTTTGGATGCCGCCGCGCTCCCTCGCCGGGCCGCGGCGCCCTGGCGATAGCGGCGCGCCGAGCCGCTTGGGCAAGCCGCTGGAGATATCGGGCCGCTAGGGCGGCCGCAGCGCGTGGCGGCCTAGGCACGGGGCGTTTGATGGGCCAATATTCCACCACAAACATGGGTAGGACGGGGGAGAAGGGAGGAAGGGGAGGTCCTCCTCCTGCTCCTCCCTCCTCCCCTACCTATGGTAATGGTGGTGGAAGGTCGGCCCATCAGCGTTGCGCGCGGGATTAGGGAACCCGACGCCGAGCACCGCGAGGGCGGCCGCCGTTGGGACTCCACGCGCGCGCTGCCGCTGGACGCTGGGCGCTGAGCTGCAGGGGCGGCCGGCCAGGGAATCTGCGTCGGGGCGCTTGCGCAAGGAGGGGCGGCTGTTGACTCGGGGCCGCGATGGGCCGCGGGCCAGTGCTGGCGCTGCGGTCGGCGGGGGGCTGCAATAGCTCGGCAGCAGTTCGTGGGAGCCTTGCGTGTCCTCGAAGCTTCGCCCTGAGAGTGCAGTAGCGTTAGCGTTTGTTTGCGTCTGGTCGTCGATGACAAATCGCCAATCTAGCGTCGAGCGTCGATGCAGCGTCGACGAGCGTCAGTTAGCGTTGATTCGCAAGAACCAGCAACATGTCTTGGATGGCTCCCACGAGTTGCCATCCAACGTCAGGGCGCGATACGAGGAGGTGGTGATTGGGGCTGGTGCGTGTACATGCCCATATTTGTATGATTCCAGGGGGAGGATGTGAGAGAGAGAGTGCGAGAGAATCACAAAACAATGAGGGACCATAATGCGACGCCATGCATACGAGGGGGAGGTTTGCCGAGTCGGATGTGAACGCCTTCCTGGTGATGGGCGTGCAGCCGCACGGCCGCCCGTAATCATATTGGGCCGGATATCGATGATCTCTGTCCTTCGGGTGAGGTCGACTCCCTCGCCTGTTTGTCAACTTCATATCCGTGCGTGATAGCGCCGCCACTCCCCCCGCTTCTCTTCGACACCAGATGCGGCACTCGGACGATCGGAGCGACGCCGCTACCACCAGGGGGGCCGCCTCCAGCGAGGAGGTCCACGATGCCTCCTCGAGCTGCGGACAGGGGACGCCTCCAGCGGCGAGGGGGGGCCCCACCAGTGGAAGGACCCCCCCTGGCTCCTCGCGCAGGTGGTGCCCCTCTGCCCTGCCCCCTGGGCCCGGATCCGTTTCGCTCCTCCGCCAGCCTCGGGGGCGGCCAAGACGGGAGGGGATGGCTGGGGGGGATAGCACGGCAGAGGCCATGAGATCTCCCCAGAGTCGATGGCGCCTGGTAGTCCGATGCGTCCCCGCCCCCCCCCCTGGGCCGCGCACGTGCTGCCGGCCATGATGTGCGCCACCCCCTCTTGGACGCCCCCCTCTCGGCCGCCCCCGACAGCCGCCCGCACCCTTCCTGGCCCCCGCCGTTGAGGAGCTCATCCTGCTGATCTCCGGCATCGCCGGCGCGATGAAAGCCATGATCTGGGGCGTGGTGACCGCCCGCCCCGCCTCTCTCAGGGAGGAGGAGCGGCTGTGTGGCTCCGAGGGGGCTCCAATACGGAAACTTCTGAGCGCTGCCTGGGCTGCTCCCTCCTTTTGGTTCTGACTGGTACCCTTCTCTTTGTTTCACGCAGGCCCCCCACGGCCCTTTTCAGGACAACTCGCTTGGCAATAGTTCCTCGGTCGGCTGGAGGGGTTTCGCGACGCCTCCAGACTTGGCATGGAGATCCACCTCGTTCCCTCCCCCCCCTCGAAGAAGTTTCAGCCTGCCCAGGGAGGGGGACGAAACATCATCCCTGGGAATGTGGTCAGGTCCTTGCTCGGGCCGCGCATTGGGAAATCGAAGCGTCGGATATCTGGGGATGAAACCGGTCAGAGGAGGAGGGGGGAATGAGGAGGAGGGGGGTGGGTCTGTACAATTGTTCGATTCTTTCCCTCTGCTCCCTCGCTCCGCTTGCCCACATTGCCACGACCATATCCGCCCCCGTGCCTTCGCGGTCTGGATCGCACCCCTAGACCCCCTGTTCTTGCCGGAGTCTCATAAGTGTACATTTTCGCGCATCGTATGTTTAAGGGCCGTTCTGGTTCAAGCAGGACTCCGCCCCTCTGTGTAATATTCCGACTACTGGCCTTCCGTACCTGGCGATACATGCCCCCTGTTTCCTGGATGGCATTCTCGATCGTGTAGTATAATTGTTTGTCGTTGCTGCACGGGGCTGGCTCGTTGAGATCACTGAAGTCATGAGCGGGATGGACATTCTGTGGCTGAACGGCATCCAACTACGCTTCACGGGCTTGGCCTCCAAGGTTGACAGAGTGGACGATACCTACGATGTTGTGCATTTTCCTGCTGCGCGTGGTCAATGCACAAATCTCACAGTTGGGTGCTCGATTGTTTCACGACGTTGTCTCTTTCCTCGTTCTTGTCATCGACGTGTGCTCACCCCTCCTCGTTCTTTGCAGGGGCGTTGTGGAGGATTCCACCTGCGGCGACAGAACTACGACCTGCTGGTACTACTGGCTGCGGCGCCCGTCAAGGCCTGCAGTGAGGCCACTGTCCGTTGGCTAGGCAAGCAGCGTCGTGATTGCGGTGCTGCCCGGACTACGGAAGTCTGGCTTCTCGACGCTAGCGTTCATCTTGGATTCGATTATGTCACGGACGGCTGTGGACTACGACTCTGTCAGGATACCCAGCACCCTGCGTGAGGTGGCCACGATCCCGCTCCCATCAATATCAGTGGGTGGCGTTTGCTCGAAGCAGCTTGGTCCCGACCTCTGGCTGGCAAATACGTTTTACCCAGGCGGCCTGTCATCTTTCGGACATGGCGGCTCCAAAGCTGTCGTAGATCACATGCCCATCGGTGCCGAGGCGGAGCAACGAATCCAGCATGTCGACGTCTGGACGCAGGCTGGGGTTCCCCCGCAACGCATACCTGATATTCGTACTCGGGATGATCTGCTGGTGTTTTGCGTTGTGGACTGATGCTTAGCATTGACAGGTGTACCTCGGCATACCTTAGCGTCGAGGCGACCTTCGCGCAGCGTTGGAATCATATCACCGAGGCTGCTGCACGAGAAGGCCTTGATGCATATGATACTCTCATTCGCGACATCTGTGTTGTGTGCGTTTTGCCTTATTACGCCGTTGCTGATTGGACACGGTTATTGATATGATGCAGAGCAAGCGGCTAGATTGTGGCGTCGGGAGGGCCATTGTGCGGCGCAACAGCTTGTGATAATTTGCTTAGGCGGAAGGTCCCCGACCGAGAACACAGGTTCTTTTTCATTTCTGGCCACTCTCGGCGGCAGGATCCCACTTTTCATCCATTGCGGTGTTTCCGTGGGGACTTGTCGGGATCTCTGCACCTCGCGCACATTGACGACCATGCGACGGCTTGCCGTATGACAGATATGCCGCACCACGCGCCTTCTATTCCGCGCGGGGGCGCGGCAACGGCGGGGCGATTTTCTCGCTGAGTGTGAGGAGGTTTGGACCGAACGCCGCTTCGCTGAAGACTGGCGCCTCTCGCGCAAGTTGACTGAGGGCCCTCGCAAGCGCCAGTGTTTCCAGATTGCAGGCTTCAAAGCAATGTCTGCCGAGAAGGTTGCTCGGGCTTCCCTGCCGGCTCAGGAAGGCGGAGTGACACCTACGCCATTCGACGCCGAGCTCGCGAGGCGTCCGCGGACATTGGACAGGTCTATTGATGATGGGGAAGATTTGGCTACGTGTGTTTAGGGGCTGTTGCGTCGCGGAGTTTGTCGAGTCCGTCAACGTCCGAGCGGGCCGCCATGGGAAATCTTGAACGATTTGTTGCGCATGCTGTTGTTCCCCGAAGCTCGGGTGCGTGGCCGCTGCGCCTAGGGGGCATTCAGGTCGAGGATTCGGAGGCCCCTTGCACTGCGGACGCCTTCGTATTTTTGTTGGCCAACGTGTGCTGCCAGCGCGCTACACCGCTCCGCTGGCGCGCTTCGTGGCTTGTCGAGATCCCGAAAAAGCAGGGTGCCGCGGGCTGGGGCGCCGTCTGGGATTCGCACCTGTTTAGCGCCTTTCCTAGTGCAGAAATGGCAGGCTTACGGGAACGATGCCGCCATTCCACCAACCGGTTTTACGCGTCCGGTTTTGCCTTCAAGCGTCGCAGGGAGGAGGCCGTCCGCGCGCCCGTTTGCGTCGCCGCGCGGCTTCGGGCGGCGGGGCGGGGAGTCAGCGAGATGTTTTCCGATGTGGGGGGCGCGTTCAGCTGCCCGCGCACGCGAGCACGCGCAGGAGTTGCGTTTCTATCTGCACCGCGTCTCCGCTAACCAGCAGTTTGATTGAGCATTTGTTTATGCTGAGCTGGACTTCGCGATCGTTCGCGTCGTCGTCCTGCGCCCGACGGGCACCGCGCGGTTCTTACTTGGTCCATCGGCGCCATGAACGTGAACGTCGACTTCTACTTGAAACTCTTTGGCGAAGCACGGGTTACAGCGACGCCGGCCACGGACTCGCTCCGATTTGATGGGCGCGCTGTTACTTCCACATTCGCCGACGATGCGAAGGCGACGCGCCTGGCCGGCACTTTTGAGAGCTCCGTCTATGCATGCCGACGGGCTTCGCATTTAGTTACTTGGCCAATCGCTCATTGTCAAACGGCGGGCTGACGCGGAGGCCCCTCCCTCCGTCGTGCAGCGCCTGGGCAATTTGGAAATCGTGGTTCCCTACCGTGGGGATGGCGCGCGACGTATTGTGCAGCGAGCGTGCCTCTCGCGGGGCGTTTACCTTGGCCTCGCACTTCCGGCCGCCCGCCGCCTCAGGAGGTCGGCGACATTTATTGCGCGTGTTCCATATTTTGCGCGTCCGCAACGTGTGGGCCGCCGCGAAGAATTGCGACCTGTTTCAAATATTTCGCCGCGCCGCCGACCCTGATTTCGCCGCCGCTGTGATCCGTGCCATGGCCCTTGGTATTTCGCTAGCTGCAGCTTGCTCTTGTGTGTTTGCTTGCGCGGATCTCCAGGCCATCGATGGCCTTCCGAGTCGCTTGGCGCAGCAGGCCCCCCTTGCGCGTCGGCCCGCCAATGTCAGTCGCAATATAGTGGCTCCGTGCCATTCCGAGGTGTAGAAGTCCCTGAAGTTCGCTGACCGCCGAGCTACGCATGGACTGGCTGCGCTGGCATCAGTCTATCAGCAGTGGTTTCTGGCAGTCTTCGTGTGTATCCAGGGTGAGACTACTGTTGGCGAGGCCAGCGGACTTCTTCCGATTGCTAATTGGCAGACTCGGCAGCTTGTCGATAATATTCGTTCTCTGATCGCGTTGGGCGATCACGCAGCCTCTGCGGAGGAATGCACCTCTGTTCCCTTGCGTGTGTTTCTGGGCCCTGACCATGCTGCGCGTTTTCAGGCGATTGGTCTTCGAATCTTGCGCGCGGCGACGTTGGCGGCGACGATGCCGGCGGCGGGCTCAGGGGGGCCCGAGGGGGCCGCTCGCGTCGCCGACCGACCGCCGACCCGATCATCGGTTGCGAGCTGCCTGGCGAGAGCGAGGGCGCATGCGGCATGCGATTCGCCCCCCGGCGGGCGCTGCGGGCGCATCGAGCGAGATCGAGGATCGATGTTCGCGGCCAGGCCAGACGTCCACAGCGAGCGCGGTCACGATAACGAATCAGCGCAGTATCAGTCGACGCGCGTTCGCGTCTCGCCCGACTGCTGTCAACCACCTTGCGGCTTCGCTGGGGCGGAGCTATTGTCCTGGGGGGGCGTAGCTGCCACAGTGCCGACGTCGTTGTTTCCGACGCGAGCCATTCGAGATTTGCGATCTCCTGCAAAGCTGCATACGCAGTCGCTCAGGCTCGATTCTCGATTCGCGCCTCGGCCGGGGCGCGACCCGGCAGGCCAAGCAGGCCCGGCAGGACAGGTAGGGGCCAGAACCAGTCGAGAAGCGCGACGACCTGATTTTGCGAACCTCTTCCGCGCGCTCTTCGCGCCGAATCCGACTGGGAGACGTGCTGCGACGCGATGCAGGAGGCATTGGGCAATTACGACAATGTCGTCCGCGGCAACAAGGGGCGGCCCTCCTTGCGAAGAAGAACGCGCTGGACGCCGCCAGCGAGCAGCGCGAGCTGATCGAGAAAGTTCTGATGGTGTTCGACGACCCCAGCAAGCTGAGAGACATCTTGGAGTCCCGCAGGTACGAGACGAAAGAGCGGGGGCATCGATGCCGCGTCACCGTGATCCCAGTGGCGCTCGAGGACTTCAGCAAAGCGATCGGCCTGGTCATCAAGGACTGGGCCTCTAAGGAACAGGAGGTCTTCGGCACGGCACCACCGAGCAACCGGGAAAGGCAGATCCAGGCCCGCATCCGGCGCGCGAAGTGAGTGTCGACCGCGCCGAGGCGATCAGCAAATCATTAGCAACATGGGGGGTCCCAGAGCCCCGCCAAGGACCCTTCTGGATGGGGGTTTGGGAAAACGATTTTTTGAAGCGAGCCACAGCATCAGCTTGTGGTATGGACCTCGCCCCGCCGCTTCGTCCTCCCACTCCTCCTCCTCCTCCTCCTCCTCCTCCTCCTCATCCTCCTCCTCATCCTCCTCCCCCTCCTTCTTTCCCCCCTCTCCCTTTCCACTCCGGCACCGTACCGCCAGGGCCCTGACGTATACAGGATTGCCAGGGCCTTGACAGTCTCGAGAGCATGACCCGAGCTCGCGCCAAAGCGATCGCCAGACGGTCCGCTCGCGCCCGTGCTGGGCTCTCCGGTAGTCCGTGGTCTGTTGTGGCTTCTTTGCTGGTTCGGGTATACCCGCCAGGAAGGGAAGCGGATTTAGCCGCAGGACGGGTTTTTTCGAAGGTTTTGCGCTCCTCCCCTCCCCCTCCCAGCTTTTGAATCCGGCTTTCGACTTGTATCTCGGCGAACATGCGATTCTTCGTCGATGTGCCGTTCGGGACGCGGCGCGTCGGTGTCCCGTCCCGCTAGGGTGGATACGCCTTTGTCGCGGCCCCGGCACAGTAGGGGGGGGCTCTTCCGACCCCCCATTGCGAGTGCGGGGCAGGCTTTTTTGTAGCGAGGAAACTGACCGCGTCGGCCGCGATCGAACTTTCCTCCAGCTCGAGTTTTAATTCCTTTCTGCTCGCTTGAACTTGAAGTTCTGGCTGTTAGGAACTTGGAACACCGTTTGTGTGCGGAGGCCACCTCCACGAGGATCGGGCGGTTTTCGGCCGTTTCGACGGTTCTCGGAGATTTTCAAAACCAGGGAAAATTCCCAGCAGCCTGGGTGCCCAGATCGTCCTGGACAACCGTTGGAGACCCGAACTACGAAACCCAAACCTTGTCCCCATGCGTCCTGCGAGAGATCACGCTGATCGGTTTGGGGGGCATGTGCGGCCTTTGGGTGCCTGGGTGCCCCGTGACAGTCCAAAGGCGGCGCGGGATGTAAAGCTGGCCTTGGGGAAAGCTCCAGACCTCCCGTCGGGCGATGCGCGCAGAGCCGCCTTGCATCCAATGGGGCTCTGGGCCGAAGAGTTCCGGCTGCAGGCGCCGTGAATGTGGACGCGGAACCCACCCACGTGCTGGCACGGAAAAGCGAACCATCACAGAAACGAGTTGCATGGAGGCGCATCCCACCCACGAGGGCCACAGCAAAAAGCGAACCGCCGTTCCACGACCTCGGAGCGCCCGTCCGTAGGGTCAGCCTGCCCGCTCCGGCTTGCTCGGAATGCCCAGCCGGAGCGATGGAGGGTGGTCCTTGTGTTCGGCGTGCCGACGGGCTCTCTGTGCGCACCTCGGCGGGCGGCTCGGCGGAGGCCCCCGCCGCTGGTTCAGGCCGCTGGCGCAGGTTGCGACCGCTGCAGTCGTCGAGGGTGCCCGCCGCGTCGGTTCTGCTGAGCCGTGTTGCTGCTTTGTTGCTACGCCCTTCTTTGCTGCGCTCGCTCGGTTCGGTGTCGGCTGGTTTCGGTGCCGCTGGCGGTCCAGGCGGTCTCCAAGAATGTCGTCGCCGCGGACGGCCTCGGTCATGTTCAGCCAGAGCGATGGAGGGTGAGACGGGAGGTTTTGACGGTGTTAGGTCGAGGATAAATCCGTTCCAGAGTGTTCTGGAATGTTCTGAGGGCCTTCTGAAACGCTCTGAGAAGGCCGCGGCGCACGAGACATCGTCCAGCTCCGACAGGTATCAGAGATGATTGATCTATGCTTACCCGATGTTATCCTCGTCCTGGCGTCGTTTCAGAGGCTCTCAGGGTTCGGCTTTCGACCGTGAAGTGCAAGCGTGAGCAAACGGGGGTCCTCGCGGTTTTCTTGGGTCGGCATTGGTCCCCATTGGCTGGTCCTCTTTGGCGCTGCTCCTGGCTGCGCGCACCAGGGGAGAGGATTACAGCACCGATCCAAGAAGTTGCCGCAAACCTCCGAGGGATTGTGTGTACATTTTAAGCAGGTGCGCATCTGTCCGAGGCTGGGCTTTCTCCTCCTCCTCCTCGCCTCCTCCTGAGCTTATCCCCCCTCAGCCTATTCTCGGGGGTCCCCAAACGGTGCGGTGACCTCACCGTGCGGTGAGCCGGTGGGGATTCGGGGTCACCGCACGGTTTTGGGACTCGGGTCGTTCTCCGAGGACGTCTCGGGCGACAGGGGCGTCCGGGGTACCAAAACCGTGCGGTGACGGACCATGCGGTGAGGTCTGGGGGGATTTCGAGGTCACCGCACGGTCCGTCACCGCACCGCTTCGGGACTCAAAATGTTCCCCCCTTTAAGGTCAACATGCCTTCCGCAGGCGGTGAATGCGAATATATACTGGCCCCCGTGCAGAATACACACACACATATATATATATATATATATATATATATATATATATATACATATATGGGAGATCCCGGGCCCCGGGCCCCGGGCCGGAACCTCCCTTGTATATAGGGTGCGGCCCTCTCCCGGGGCGCCCTTCCGGCGGCCCCCGCGCGTTCCAGCCCGCCCAAGAGGGCTCCAGGAGCGCCGAGAGAACCCCAGGATCGCTTCAAGACCGCCAAAGATCGCTTCCAGAAGGGTCAAGAGGCGCTCAAACCGCCCCAAGAGGCCTTCAAGAGGCCCCCCACGAGCGCCCCGGGAGACCAAAATAGCCCCATTCCCTTCGTAAAACGTACATTTTTACGATATCAGCTCCCTTAGCTGTCGGAGCGGCCAGAAAGCCCCACGAGGCGCCCAAGGACGCTCCAGGACGACTGAGGACAGCCCCAAGACGGCCCAGGAGGGCCTCCCGGGACGCTCCTCCGGCGGCCCCCGGGCTGCCCAGTCCGCCCAAGAAGGCTCCAAGAGCGCCGAGAGAACCCCAGGATCGCTTCAAGACCGCAAAAGATCGCTTCCAGAAGGGCCAAGAGGCCATCAAACCGCCCCAAGAGGCCTCCAAGAGGCCCCCCAAGAGCGCCCCGGGAAACCAAAATGGCCCCATTCCCTTCGTAAAACGTACATTTTTAGGATATCAGCTCCCTTGGCTGTCGGAGCGGTCCGAAAGCCCCACGAGGCGCCCTAGCATAGCCCGAAGACAGCCCAGGAAGGCCTCCCGGGACGCTCCTCGGGCGGCCCCCGGGCCTCCCAGTCCGCCAAAGAAGGCTCCAAGAGCGCCGAGAGAAGCCCAGGATCGCTTCAAGACCGCCAAAGATCGCTTCCAGAAGAGACAAGAGGCCATCAAACCGCCCCAAGAGGCCTCCAAGAGGCCCCCCAAGAGCGCCCCGGGAAACCAAAATGGCCCCATTCCCTTCGGAAAACGTACATTTTTAGGATATCTCATCCCTTGGCTGCCCGAGTTGTCAGACAGCCCCAGGAGGCGCCCAAGGACGCCCCAGGACGCCTGAGGACAGCGCTAAGAGGGCCCAGGAGGGCTTCCTGGGACGCTCCTCGGGCGGCCCCCGGGCCTCCCAGTCCGCCCAAGATGGCCCAAGAGACTTCCCGGTCGCCCCGAGAGGGCCCCCGGAACGCTCCGATACGGCCCAACATGGCCTCCAGAAGGGCCACGAGGCCGTCAAGACGCCCCAAGAAGGCTCCAAGAGGCCTTCCAAAAGGGCCCCGGGAGCCAAAACTTACTCCATTCCTTTCGTACCACGTATCCAACTTATTCCAAAAGCCCCAAGAGGCGCCCAAGGGCGCCCCAAGACAAGCTTGGGAATGAGGCCTCGCACGAACGTCAATGCATGGAGTCTGCCGGGACGGTGGGAGGAGGAGGGATGAGGAGCAGGAGGGAGGGGGAGGACGGGGAGAGAGGAGGAGGAAGAGGAGGAGGAGGGAGGAGGAAGAGGAGGAGGAGGAGGAGGAGGAGGCGGAGGAGGAGGAGGAAGGGAGGAGGGAGGAGGAGGAAGGAGGAGGAGGCGGAGAAGGAGGAGGAGGAGGAGGAGGAGGATGGGAGGAGGAGGAAGAAGAGGAGGAGGAGGGGGAGCTGAGCACAAGGAGGGGGGAGGAGGAGGACCTCCTCCTCCTCCTCCGCCTCCTTGCCGCGAATCGCCACGGAATCGCCACGGAATCGGACCCGTGCTTGCGAACACCGTTTTCGGAGCAAACTAGAACCTAAGCGCGCGCGAAGCGCGCGCGTGGTTCTAGTATATATATATATATATATATATATATCCATATGCATATCCATATCCATATCCATATCCATATCCATATCCACCGCCCCTTGGGGTCCCAGGACATCGGCTGCCCAGTCGGTGATTGTGGGCAAAAGTCCCCGCCTCGCACTCCAGGTTTTGGAGAAGCCGAGATCAGGATTGTCATGGGGGGCTTGGTGCAGACTTGTCAGGCGCTCGCTTGCAGGGGGCAATGGGGTTGGCCGGATTTCAGAAAGGTGGCTTTCGGAGGTGGATAGACCTCCTACCATGACACGTCGATTAGAGAATTGGCCGTTTTCGGTTCGCGAGAGGGCGTTGCGGCCGTCATTTTTGCGGGTCCAGGTCCGTCGGTTTCGGTCCCAGGCCGTTTTCACAGAGGGGAGGCTTACTAAGGGGAGGTTTGTCCACCGCCGACTTTTTGGGAAGCCCAAGCGGCTCCTGAGCTGCCACGCGGGCTCGAAGGGTGTTGCACAGGCGGGCGTCTCGTAACTCCCCGCTCCCCCCGTCGGCGAGCGCCCGAGCGTGCGCCTGCCTGCGCAAAGGGGGCAGCGGATCCCTGCGCTTGGCACGGGGCGGTGTGCCTCCTCTCCTCCCCGTGCCAGGTGCGGGCAAAACTTGTGTCCATGTCCACTGCAGCTTGGGGTTTCGGGCTCCCTTTTCCAGAACACCGAGGAGCACTGGATATGGATAAAAATCAGGCCCCTACTAGAGGCTCGAATTTTATCCATATCCAGTGCGCCTCGGCTTTGCGGCGCCCCTTCCACGAAAGTCCAAGACGCCCTGGATGTGGATATAGATATTGCTCGCACCAGGGCAGTCACGAGGGGTATCGGGGGGGGGGAAGGATGTGGTCGATGAAGAGAGGAAGGGATGCGGCAGAGCAGGAAGGAGCATGAGGAGGAGGAGGAGGAGGAGGAGGAGGAGGAGCTGGAGCAGGAAACTGTGGGAACAGGAGGAGGAAGAGGACCAGTGTAAACCCAAGAGTCATCAACGATGTTGGAGTAAACCCTCCTCCAAGCTCCCTCTTCATAGGCCGCTACAGCGGCTGATTTACATTGAGGGAACTGCCTCGCTGGAAGACAACCGTTTGAAGGCCCTGAAGTGGGCCGCAACATTATCTTCGGGACTCCTAACGCTACGGATCCACCTGACTGCAGTGTCTTGCCGATCATGAAACGTGCAATATTGCCATTCTTGGGACTTCAACACCGCGAACCAAAGTAACTCCTGCACCCCTGTAGTCCTGAATCTTTCCAACATGCACTTTCTGGTACGTTGTCCATGCGAATCCGTGAAACTCTGGCAATGCTTAAAGCGAATGTGCGCGGCGCGAAGGCGAGAGTCACATTGTGGACAGGAGCCGCCCTCAATCCGTGAAGCTCATGCGAATGTTACCGAATGTGCGCGGCGCTAAGGCGAGATCCACAGTTTGAACACCACACGCCCTGAATCCGTGAACTGTTCTGCAAACGTTTAAAAAGAAGGTGCGCGGCGCGACGGCAAGAGACACATTGTGAACACGGCCCGCCCTCAATCCGTGAAGTTTGCTGCAACTGTTTACAACGAATGTGCGCGGCGCTAAAGCGAGAGCCACAGTTTGAAAACCAACAGCCCTCAATCAGAAACGCGTGCAATTCCCAACCATACTGCGGTGTTGGGTCCTCGTTTTGAAGAGACGGTGCCCCGCGTCTCCTTCCTTCCTTCCTCCTTCCTCCTCCTCCTCCTCCTGCTCCCTCCTCCCCATCCTTGCCTTTGCTCTCCGCATGTCTCTGTTTCGGCACACCCCTCACAGTTTTCGTGGCTCACAGGGAGTTCCACCTAAGGTCCCAGTGGCGCAGCCCGCATGGCGGCGCCGCCCCATTGTGGCACGCCCCTCACACGTTTCGTGGCCCCATAGGGAGCTCCACCTAAGGTCCCAGTGGCGCAGCCCGCATGGCGGCGCCGCCCCATTTTGGCACACCCCTCACACGCTTCGTGGCCCCATAGGGAGCTCCACCTAAGGTCCCAGTGGCGCAGCCCGCATGGCGGCGCCGCCCCATTTTGGCACACCCCTCACACGTTCCGTGGCCCCAAAGGGAGCTCGGCGCAGCTCGCATGGCGGCGCCGCCCCATTTTGGCACACCCCTCACACGTTTCGTGGCCCTATAGGGAGTTCCACCTAAGGTCCCAGTGGCGCAGCCCGCATGGCGGCGCCGCTCCATTGTGGCACACCCCTCACACGTTTCGTGGCCCCATAGGGAGCTCCACCTGAGGTCCCAGTGGCGCAGCCCGCATGGCGGCGCCGCCCCATTTTGGCACACCCCTCACACGCTTCGTGGCCCCATAGGGAGCTCCACCTGAGGTCCCAGTGGTGCAGCCCGCATGGCGGCGCCGCCCCATTTTGGCACACCCCTCACACGCTTCGTGGCCCCATAGGGAGCTCCATGTAAGGTCCCACAGGCGCAGTCCGCATGGCGGTGCCGCCCCATTTTGGCAAACTCATCACACGCTTCGTGGCCCCATAGGGAGCTCCACCGAAGGCCCCACTGGGGGTGTTCGCATGCGGTTCCCGCACCCAGGGCAGCGTTTCGTGGCCCTATAGGGAACCCCACCGAATGCGTTGCTCACAAAGACGGTACTCACAACTGCATATGGTTGGGTCCTTCGCCAGGCTAATATTTTGAATGTGCGCGGCGCGTAGGCGAGAGCAACATTTTGACTACCCCCCTCTGTCCAGAAAACTTCTGTAAACATGTAAAACGGGTGTGTGCTGCGCTAAGGCGAGCGCCACGTGTTGAAAACCACCCACCCTCAATCCGTGAAACTATTGCCAATGTTTAAAACGAATGTGCGCGGCGCTATGGCGAGACCCACATTTTGAAAACGACCCGCCCGCAATCCGTAAAACCCTTGCAAATTTTTGAAGCGGATGTGCGCGGCGCTCAGGCGAGAGCCGCATTTTGAAGACGACCCGCCCTCCATCTTTGACATCGTTGCCATTTGTTTAACTCCAGGGTCAGAAATGGTGAGGCAGTCCCAGGCGAAACGCCCAGCCCGCTCTTTCGACCGGCGTCGGGGTGCGACGGGAAGAAGTTGCGTATAAGGAAACATAATGGAGGAGGAGGAGGAGGAGGAGGAGGAGAATGGAAGAGGAGCAGGAGGGAGAGGGGAGAGGAGGAAGCCGACGCGGGGGAGGGAGGATGGAGATGAGGAGGAGGAGGAGGAGGAGGACGAGGAGGAGGAGGAGGAGGAGGAGGAGGGAGGAGGCAACCGAGTAGGAGGAAGGAGGAGGCTGTGTGACCGTGAGGTCTTGTGAGCCGTGTTCGGGCTTCCCGGGCCCTCAACGAGCTAAAAGCCTCTCAGAAAGCAAGGTTGACCTGGGGGTGCAGCCAAGATGCTGAAACAAGGCCAGCTTTTGGTTCGGGAGGGGCTCGCCTTCCTTAGGTCAGTCCGTTGTTATTCCTCTAGCCCTCCTCGTGCACCCAGGCGGTTTCTGTACCAAAGAAGGGCTTCGTTCCTTGTTTAGCGTTCCTTTCTGATTGCAGCAGCTTGACTGTAGGTCCCGGTGTTCAGGACTCGTTTCCGTCTAGCCCTGTGTTCTTCATGGCTGCTTCTCGCCGCTCTCCTGCTTGTCCATCGCCAGTGCTGCCGAGCTGTCTGGCCCTCCAGGGCGCTGGATCACGCCGAGCCGCCGTGCAATCGGCCGCCTAGCAAGGAGACGGGGGAGGATGATTCCAAGACAACGGGGGGAAGGTGATGCGGAGTATGTATCAGGAGCAGGGGGAGAGACTACAGGAGGAGATGAAGGGAAGGGAAGCGAGGACGAGGGAGGGTGCGGACGATGAGCAGTAGGAGGAGGGGAAGGAGGAGGAGGAGGAGGAGGAGGAGGAGGAGGAGGGGAAGGAGAGGAGGAGGACAAGGAGGAGGAGGAGGAGGAGGACGAGGACAAGGAGGAGGAGGACCAGTGCAAACCCAAGAGTTATCAACGATGTTGGAGTAAACCCTCCCTCCAAGCTCCCTCTTCATAGGCCCCTAAAACGCTTTATTTCCATTGAGGGAACTGCCTTGTTGGAAGACAACCGTTTGAAGACCCTGAAGCGTGTGGCGCTTTCCACTTGGAAAGCTCCACCGCCCGTGACCTCCCCGGCCGTCTCCCGTGCTGGAGGTCTGGACCACTTCCCCCTGGCCCAGTTTCTACATCTCGAGTGGTTTTTTCGGCGTTCCCCAGGGCCTGGTAGCCCTTCCCCTAGGCCGGAAGTGGCAGACAAGCTTCCATCGTGGGTTTTGTCTCCACGACGCGAGGAGGTTTGGGGTATGGCATGGGTAAGCCCTGCGCGCGCAGATCCTACTTGGAATCATGATCTTCATCAGCGCCCTTCTCGTCACGCGGCTCGTGGGCAAACGGTGCTGCTTCGGGGAGCCTCGGTTGCAGGGAGGGGGGGAGGGAGAATCAGGATGGGGCGTGGGACGGGTAGAGGCTACAGGAAAGCTGGAAGCAGCGGCGGGTGCCAGCCCTTTCACCATTCCAGCCCTGACCAGCTGACCAATCCCCTCACAGCTGCTCCACCCCTGGCCGCCTTTTCAGTCTTGTCCGATCTGTTTCGGGGTCGTTCCAGGTCCGGCTAGTTCATCCTGCCGTTCCAAGCCTATCCAGCTGGCTGCGGCGAGTCCTGCCCCCTTGCCGGCCCAACCCTTTCGGTGGCGATTGCTCGGGGGGCGCGTCAAGCCGTAACGTGCGCTAGTAGCATCATCAATTGTGGCAGTGCTCGAAGGTTGGGGGTGAGCTCGCAGTGAAACAAAGAGCCCCTCACCCGGAAATCGGTTTCGGTTTCGTGTCGCGCGTTTGGGCAAAGCGAAACTGCGTGAGCGGGCGAGAGTCAGGAGGAGAACAACACACACAGACACAATTAATCGTCGACTCCCAGGAAGATATGGGAAAATGCGGGCAGTGGGGGGGAAGACGAAGACCCCGAAAACATGGGAAAATATGGGGAATCCTTGTATGGGCGTGTATTTATTTGTGTGTCCCAGGGCCCCTTCAGAGAGGGATGCACCATCCTCGAGGACAGAAGTCCGCCCCACCCCGTTCTCGCGGCGGGCGGTGCACGCGGCGTGCCCCGCCGTGGTGCCACGACGGCGCCGTGGGGGCCCATGGTGGTCCGTGGTGGCTCGTGGCGCGGTGTCCCGCGGTGTCCCGTGAGGTCGATCGTGAGATCGATATTTAGTGAGAAGGAAAGCGAGATCGACAGAGGGATTGATAACTAGTGAGATCGATAGTGAGATGGATAGTGAGATGGATGGTGAGATCGATCGAGTCACACGTGAATGCCTCCCCCGAGGAGTATCAGCACAAGTAGGAGTGCGAGTCACAGTGGAAACCGCTGCGGAAGAAGCATGTGTGAGAAGGAGGGTGAGCAGCTCCGGTGGCGGCCGCGCAGCTACGAGCTAGCTGGGCAGAGGACAAGACGTACGGACCCGGGCCGAGCCGTTGGTTCGAGACGCACGCGCAGGGAGGCCTCCTCTTGCCCCTGGCGCCCACGAGCTCTTCGGTCGCGGGCAGGTCCTCCAGCGTTCCCTCCGTGCTGACGTGGGCATCTCTCTCAGAGGTGTGCGTCGTCGGCTCCCTTGGCCTGGGCGCGGCGCGCGCACTCGGGGCGGGTCGTGGCCGATCTCCAGGGCGAGGGGCAGGCGGGGCGAGGGCCCGGCGCGCGTGCCCGCTCTCCGAGGGGCCGAGCCCCGCACCCGCGGGGCAGTTCGAGGGGCCTCCCGGGAGCCACGCCCGCCTCGCCGTCAAGTGGCTGGGCGCGCGCGTGCAAGCGCCAGTGCGCGTACCGCCCCCTCGCCCACCTTCCCCCCCGCGTTTTACTCGTCCACGGGGCAGGCAGCACGGGCTCCCCGAGGGGCGGCGACGTGGGCAGGGCTCCCCGAGGGGAGCGGCGGAGAGAGACGCCCTAGGGAGGGCGGCGGAGAACGTCGATTGCGACGATGGGCCCCCGCCCCCCTCACTTCTCCCTCCTTCTCCCTCCTCCTTCTCCTCCTCCTTTTCCTCCTCCTCCTTTCCTCCTCTTCCTCTTCCTCCTCCTCCTCCTCCTCCTCCTCCTCCTCCTCCTCCTCCTCCTCCCCCGTCCTTCTTCACGCGGGACTGGCCTGGTTACCAGGTGCATCAATGTAGGTTTCCCCAGGTGCAGCAGGCAGGAAGAGGGGGAGCTACCTCTCAGAGGAGCAAATGATACTGATGCGTCCCAGGATTCTCAGGATTTCCCCGATGGCTCTCCACGGGCTCCAGAGGCGGGGGACGCTTGATTCTCCAGAGCTCCTGGATCTTTCTTGAGCCGTTCGTGACGGAATTCTCGTCCCAACTCCCCACCCACTCTGCGCCCGCTGCCTGGCCAGCCGCGCCCCATCCCCCGCCCACCACCTTGGCGCCCCCGCGCAGGGCGCCAGTGGCGGGGCGCGGCTTGCGACCCGGTCCGATCCGGCGCCCGAGCGTCCTTCGACCCCCGATCTCGATGGAATGTCGACCAGGCTTGGGGATTCGTAGGGCGACCCTGCCAGCTCAAAGGGTGCCCTTGTGTCCTGTGCCCCGCGGCGCGTGCCTTCTTACGCTCCCATGGCGATGTGGCCCTCGGAAGGGTCTTGTGCCCTCTCGCGTGTCCTGTCCCATCGAGGCCGACTGTAGGGATCCCTCGGAGTCCTCGGGGCTGCCGGGGTTGTGGCAAAAGCCTGCTCTTGGGGTCGCGAGCCAGCGCCCTCTCGGGGCCCTGCCGGGGCCGACCCGCACCCGATCCGCGATCCCACACGGACCGCGATCCCGATCACAACCTTCCGCGACGGTCATTGGCTTCAGTCGGGCCTGTCCCTCTACAGGAGGAATTGCCAAAAACGGTCAAACCATGGTCAGGGGACGGTTTTCCACTATCGTTGACCATTTCGGAGTATGATTCAACTATTTGTTACGTTGCGTCCAAGATCGGCCTGTAGGGGGAGAGGCCCGACCTAACCACTGGCGAGGGCGGGTGCGATTTTGCGGTCTGGTCTTATGATGCTCTAAGCTACTTGAGCCTTGATCACCAGGAAGAATTTCGAGCGCCCCAACAAATACCGAAACTCAAGGGTTTTCACGTGTCGGGCCCTGGGAGACACTCGCCCCGCACTGTTTCGACACTGTTTCGACACTCTTTTGACGTTTTTCCAGGCGCTCGAAATCATTCCTGGGATGCGGTCCGTAAGAAGGATGGGCACAACGTAAGTCCAGCATTGCTGTTCGGGCCAGTTCGGGCTGGGAAGACAGCGCCACATCGCCGAGGCCCGCCAAAGGCGTCGCTCCCGCGCCGGGCTCCGGCTTCGGAGGCGGCGGCCCTGCGTGGCCGGGCCTCCATGGGCAATCGGCCCTCGACGCAGACACGTCAAGGCAACGACCTCGGCCTCCTCATCCGCCTCCTCCTCCTCCTCCTCCTCCTCCTCCTCCTAACTTCTCTCCTTCTGCCTCTCCTTCTCTCTCTCCTCCTCCTCCTCCTCCCCCCCCGCCTCCTCCTCCTCCTCCTCCTCCTCCTTATCCTTCTCCCTGTCCTTCTCTCTCTCCTCTTCCTCCTCCTCCGCCCCCGCCTCCGCCTCCTCCTCCTCCTCCTCCTCGGCCTCCTCCTCCTCCTCCTCCTCCTCCTCCTCCTCCTCCTCACACTCCTCCTGCGTCCTCAATGGCCAGCCAACAACCACTCCGGGAACGACAGCCGAGGCCGCCCCTCCTGACCCGCGCAGGCCGTCGTCTCGCCAGCTCGGGCCCGTCGCCGGCCTGCCCCTGCCGCGGGCTCGCCGCGGTGCCGGCGCGGGGAGGACCTCGGCCTCCTCATCCGCCTCCTCCTCCTCCTCCTGCTCCTCCTCCTGCTCCTCCTCCTCCTCCTCCCTTTCTCCTTCTCCCTCTCCTTCTCTCTCTCCTCCTCCTCCGCCCCCGCCTCCGCCTCCTCCTCGGCCTCCTCCTCCTCCTCCTCCTCCTCCTCCTCCTCCTCCTCCTCCGCCTCCTCCTCCTCCTCATACTCCTCCTGCGGGGAGGACGAGGCCTTCACGGGCGGAATGTTTCACGTCCCCGACGGCCTGGAGGGCGATGACCGCGCGGCGTACCTGGAAGAGTCCGCGGGCCGCCTGCAGGAGTACGAGGCCCTGCCGGGATCAATTCGGGCGAAGGGAACTATGCACATGCACCGATCCTGGCAAGGCCCATCCTTGACCCAGGATCGGTGCATATACCTTCCTAGCCAAGGTAGCAGGGCGTATGCACCGATCCTGGGCTCAGGATGGGCCTGGCCATAATCGGTGTATGTGCATAGTTCTCTTTCCTCTGTCAATCGCACCCAGCCCCGCCTCTCCCAAGCGGGTCCGGAGCGGAGGAGTCAGAGGCGTTCAAGCGATGCTCGGGGCGCAGGCAGGGCGGGTGTCCGCACGGGTTTGCACAGGTATCGGGAGTTCGCGGAGGATTTCGGGAGGGTGGTTTCCATCAGCTGCGTCACGTCGAGAGCGTCCTGGGGGTGCCAGGACCGTTCCATCCGAGAAGACGCTTAACGCGGGTCAGCGCTTAAGGTGGGTCAGCCAATCCCTTCTGGTTGTCCTGGGCTTCTGAGCCACGTGAAGCCGATCCCCCCGTTCCGCCCTCCGCTGTCCCAGGCTTGGGAGTTGCTTCGCGGCTGGTTCGAGTTCGGGACTTTGACCGACCTGCTGACCAACGTCAGCCCTGACCCAGTTTAGTGCGTCCCTGGCCCCAAACGGGACCAGAGTAGAGTGTTTATCGTGGGCGAAAAAGACCGCGTCGGCGGGATTTCTAGCGCGGTGAAGCTTGTCATGACCCATATGATTCACATCATCATATCCTCTCGTCGCCGTGGGCTTGTTAATCTCGGAGATAGGCTTGGGCTTGATGCTGGTCATATGACGTTGCTTCATGAGGAAGCTTACTGTTTTGATCGCGTCCTGGCCTGAGCTTGTAAACAGCTGACTGGTCTCTTCAGCGCGTCGGAGGATCAGTGTGTGTGTGTGTGTGTGCGAGTTTGAGTCTATGTGTGTGGGGGGGTGCGTGAGTCTCTGAGGGCTCGGGCGTTCCTAGTCGCGCTTCGCTGCTTTACGACCTCCGCCCTGTCGCCGCGCGCAGGGCCGCGACGCCAAAAAGTGTGTGTGTGTGTGTTTGTTTGTGTGTGTGTGTGTGCCTCTCTTCCCTCCGTCCCTTCGCCTGTCCAAGGACGCCAACTATACACCTGCGCAGCTCCAGGCCGGAGCAGTCCCGGCCCTAGGCACATGTCTCCCAGCCGCTCCAGAAGGGGGGCGCACGCGCTGATCCCTCGGCTTTTGCACGGGCTCGGGCAGGCCCGATGCCCTCCTCCTACTTCAGACCCTCGCCGTCCCCGCTCCACGCCCGCCCCCTTCGCCACCCGTCCCGCCCAGTGTCCCCTCCCCCGATCGGGTGCCACTCGCAGACGGGGTTTGTCCCCCAGTCCCCGAGCTTGCCCGAAAAACCAGACCGCCCAGCAGAGGAAGAGCATTCAGGGATTGGATACACCCCCGGGGGGCTAGTTGGACGGACCCCCATCGAAGATGGGCGCCTCCCATCGTCTGTCTCCGAGTGGGGCCCATATTTGTGTTGGTCCCGCCGGAAAGCCTTTAGAGTCTGCGATTTGGGCGCTGCGTAATGGGGGGGTCATAAATGGGGGGGTGGCGAGCGTGGTCCGAAAAGGTACCCAAACGGTACCTAAACGAGCCCCCTGGGGCTCTGGAGGGGCCCGAAAGGGGCACGAAAGGGGACCTTTCCTGACCCCCCCATTTGTGACCCCCCCATTAAGCCACGCCCAAGCGATTGGGGTCGCCATACCCCGCGTCAACCTTCCCCCGCTCATGTCATCTTGTATCACACCAGCCCTCTGGGCGTCGGTGGTTCAGGGCGTTTCCGCTTCCAACCCTCACTCTTCCCCTTCGGGGATGGGGCTTACCCCTCACCCTACCCCCTCCCCATGGACCTGGACGAGGTGTCAGCGCCTACCTTTTCGCCCAAGTTGGCTCCAAGAGGGCCACAGCGAGCCCAAGATAGCCTCCAAGATGGCTCAAGATAGCGCACGATGCCTCGACATAGCTCCCACGATGCTCCAAGACGCTCCAAGACCGCCCCAAGATCGTTCCAAGTGGCCAAAAGAGCTCCCCAACGAGGCCCCGACGAAGCCAAAAGTCGTCCCAAAACCTAAGGAGATCAATGTTTTGTTGCTTTCTCACCCTTTCGCTTCCGATGGCCATCCGAGGCTTCAAGATGGCTCCAAGATGGCCCAGAATGGCCCCAAGAGGGGCCCAAGAGGGACCCAAGACGGCCCCAAGAGCGCCCAAGAGCGCTCGAAGAACGCTCCAAGATGAGTCCAGGAGGCGATTTCTGGTGCTCCTGAGGGGGGCCGTAATTAAGGACCCACCCTTCGTTGACCGACATCATGCAAGATGGCCCCAAGAGAACCCCTAAAGCTTCCAAGAACGCCCCGACAAGGCCACCAAAGGAGCCCAGACGGGCCCAAGAGGCGTCCAAGACGCCCCAAATAGTTTCCCAAGAGGCCCCCAAGAAGCCTCAAGAGTCTCTCTGAGGTTCCTAAGAAGCTCCCAGACGTTTCAAGAAGCTTCCACGACAACTCCGAAGAGACATCCCAGATACTCTTATGTTCGTCATGTTTCCTGCTCCTCCTCCTCCTCCTTCTCTTCCTTCTCCTCCTTATCACCATCCCTGTCCGCCTACTATAATACTCCTCCTTCCCCTCCTCCTTGTCAGCCTCCTGCTCCAGCTCCTGCTCCTGTTCCGTCTTCTCCTCCGCCGCCTCCTCATCATCCTCTTTTTTTCTGTTCTCCTGCCCTAACATCATCATCCTCCCCCTCTGGTCCATTTGCAAATCCTGGTATTCGCCTCCTCCCTCCCTCTGGCTCCTCATCATCATCCTTGTCCGCCGATTATAATACTCTTCCTTCCCTTCCTCTTTATCAGCCTCCTGCTCCTGCTCATGCTCCTCCTCCGCCTCCTCCGCCGCCTCCTCATTTTTTTTTGGTTGTTTCTTTTCGCTTCCCCGACATCCTCCTCCTCCTCCTCCCCCTCGTGACAATTTGCTGATCCTGTGTTTCGCCTCCTCGTTATCTCTCTTCTCTGGTTACGTCGGCTTCCTAACCTGTCGTTGTTAAGACGTAAGGGACCCCCACCTAATTCCCCACGACGCCTCAAAATGCCCCCAAGGAGATTCCAATCGCCTCCAAGAGGCGTCACGAGGCATCGAACTTACCTCCCTCAGGCCCCAAAGCGGCCAACCACGAGCATCCAACCAACATCCATGACGCCTCTGACATGCCTTCCAGCCAAATTGGCCAGACACGCCGAACACTAGAAGTTCGCCCCATAAAGGCCCCCAAACACCCCCCCGAACAACATCAAGAAAGCCCGAACAAACCACAACCTTTCATTTTTCGCCTCAGGTTCGATAGGTTATCATTTCGTACAAGCTAACCACCCAGAGTTCCAATCCCCCCCTGCCACGCACCTGCCTCACTTCGCCGCTTCCACTAGCGCGGTGGCGGATATGTGCGGCAGCGCAATTGGATATTTCAAGCCACGACCCCGACCATAGAGATTTGGCACGGATGCCACAGGCGAGATCCAAGACAGTTCGCGTTGGTGAAGAGTTGCGTACGAGCTTGCAACAACCATCGTGACATCATGTAATAGCGCAGATTTTTCCGAACGGTCATAGGCAACACAGATGGCACGCACGCACCCCGAACGTTCACAAGCGTACGAATTCCTCGTGCATTCCTGGTGATCCTCCTCACGCGCCAAGAGGCTCACAAACAGTGAACACGACGACAAGGAAAGAATACGGAGGAGGAAGAGAAGAGAAAGACGAGGAGAAGAGCCAGGAGAAAAAGGAAAAACAAGAGGAAAGAGAAATGCAGAGAATAAGGGAGAGGAGGAGGAGGAGGAGCCAAAGAAGAACGAGGATGATCAGGAGGATGAGGACGATGACGAAAAGCAGAATGAGGAGGAACAGGCTGACAAGGGAGAAGGAGGAGAAGAGGAGAGGACAACACGGAGGAACAGTTCGCCTTCTGAGGCCATCCTACAGGCCATCCTACAGGGCACCGTGATCGCCTCAACCATTCTGCCCAAACACCTGTCTCCCTCTCCCCCCCAAGGTGACCGACGAATACCAATCAGCGATGCTTATTCACAGAACGGCTGTTTTAGGATGGGCTGGTGGGGATTCGCGAAGCGTCAACAATTCAGCATCGACGCTGGAAGTATCGTTTGTAAATAAATCGTCCTAGTCCAGTGTAGCGCCGCTCATCCAAATCCACATTTTTCCAGCTGAATTTTGGGTTGGACGTGCTAGCCTCTTACCGTTTCCACGAATACCTCCCAGGAGTTGCATCCCACCACCCGCCCTCCTGCCGCCGCTGCTGCCCCTTCCCTGGGAACGCTGCACATCACCTCCCCGAATCATGCGCACCTTTAACCGCCATAACATCACAACATTTCTCGGGCATCACAACATTTCTCGGGCATGCTTGGGCACCTGCAGAAGTAGACGATTGCTTAGATGGCATAGGGTATTCATCACCTCAGCGCAAACTACAACGGTTTGAACATACCAGCTCGTTGCCGCAGTCCAGCGCGCTTGGAAGAATCTGACAGGGTCGCCTATCATACTTGAATGCAAAGGCCGGTGCACATTGGCATGTGGATTCCGGCACGACGTGGCTCTCAAGTACGACTGTATGGATTTGGTGGACAAGCGTTGTATCAGACATGGAATGGTTTATGGAAGACGATGGCGTGAATTCTGATTTGGACAGTGACGGACCTGAAGTTGTGGTTCTCCAGACAACCACAATCAAGCATTCACAATCGTCGGCAGTCCATGAAGGGAACAGCAAGGACATCAGCATTCGTTGCCAGGCAAGCCTTCCAGAAATCGTTTGCCTCCAGGTGACTCGTGCACCTCACTTTGTTTTGTGTCTTCCACTCTTCCGCTTCTCCGTATGCATGCTGACACATATGCGTTGGCGTTTGACCGGCCTCTTGCAGACTATGTGTCTTTTCGAGTTTTCTTGGTTCTAGTTATGAGAGCTTTCACGCCCATGAGCCACACAGGGACCCAAAGGGCATCCCAGGCTCTGGCCCAACTGCCGTGCTGTCTTGTGAGGCCGTCCTTCGGGACGCATGTCGATGCCTGGCCTCGCCTCAAACTCTTGGGCCTGCAGGCCACCTTGGAGAACCCCCCCCACCCCAGACACCCTTGGCCGCCCGTCAGGGCACCTCTCGGGGCCCTCCCAAAGTCCTCTGCCCGGAACCGTCGTCCTGACCCTCCTCTCTTACTTTGAAGAAGTTGGTATCAAAACATAATTATCCAGTTTCGAGGGTCCGCGCGGATGACTTGGATCTGCGCTAGACCCCCTTGTTTGGCGCTCGAAGCGCGTCGGGGGCTGCCCGGGAGGCGCCGCCACCGAGTGGGGTCCATCACTGGCTCAAGAAACAAGAAATTCGCTCGGTCCTCGGATAGTTCATCGTTTTTCGGTTTCGAGTGTTCTCTATTCCTCCCATCATCCTCCCTTCATTCCTCTCCTCCTCTTCCACTCCTCCTTCCCCTCCTCCTCCCCCTCCTTATCCCTACTCGCTCCCCCGCCCCACCTCGCTCTCCGTCGTCCTCCTCCCCTTCGCTCCTCCTCCTCCTCCGCCCTCCTCCGCGCTGGCCGACCCGAGGACTACTGGGGCACCATGCCGAGGTCTATGTTCACCCTGTTCCAATTCACCGCGGAGCGGGCAGGGAGGAGGAGGAGGAGGAGGAGGAGGAGGAGGAGGAGGAGGAGGAGGAGGAGGACGACGGGGAGGAGGATATGGTTCTGGGATCGGGTGGGAACAATGACAACGTCACATCAATTCTCTCACCTCAGATCTTGATGGTGGTGGCGAACAAAAGGAGTTGCCGCGCCTCCAAGCGCACGAAACCGAACATGTAGAGCAAGT
>CAUYUJ010015582.1:951885-981885 GCA_963575745.1 Prorocentrum cordatum | reverse complement strand
GTGTGTGTGTGTGCGTGTGTGTGAGTGTGCGTGCGTGTGAGTGTGCGTGCGTGCGTGCGTGCGTGCGTGCGTGCGTGCGTGCGTGCGTGCGTGCGTGCGTGCGTGTGTGTGTGTGTGTGTGTGTGTGTGTGTGCGTGTGCGTGTGCGTGTGCGTGTGCGTGTGCGTGTGCGTGTGCGTGTGCGTGTGCGTGTGTGTGTGTGTGTGTGTGTGTGTGTGTGCGTGTGTATGTGTGTGTGCGCGCGTGCGTGCGTGTGTGTGTGTGTGCGCTTGTGTGAGTGAGTGCCGGAGGGATGGGGGGGGGATGGGGGTAGTAGCAGCGTAGATGGGGCGACAGTGCAAATATTGGAAAAGGAGGAGGGAGGGCAGCAGGATGAGGAGGAGGAGGAGGAGGAGAAAAAGGAGGATGCGAAAAAGTGAGTGTGCAGCTGCAGGTGGGGGAGTGAGGATGAGGCAAAGGCGCGCGGTGCTCCTTCCTCTTGCTTACCGTTGTTTGCGCGCGTGAGGCTCGCGGTGTTCCTTCCTCTTGCTTGTCGTTTTTATTTCGGAAATTCTGGCTGACATCTGCCCGACTCCAGTTCTCCTCCGAGTTCTCCTCGGTGTATTTGTGTGGTGCTCAACCCGAGCTCGAATTGGTGAGCTCCTGCGTACTGGAGCTAGGATCTGGAGCCTTCCGCCCGTCCCGCCATTGTGCGCGGGTTGTGGGTCAGAGTCCTGAGGACCGCTTCTTGGGGTTTCTTCGGAGCGCTGTCAGGAGTTTCTGGGGTGGCATTGCAGATGAAGTTCGTCGGAGCTTCTCCGGAGCCCGTCTTGGCGTATTTTGAAAGTAACCTTGATCGTGGTCAAGACGCCTCTTTGGGAGGCTTCGTCGTGGGGTCGCTGGGGAGGCATCACAGGGGCACGCAGTTCAGAATCGACGCGATACTCAAATGAGGCAGCATTGGCTTTATGATTCGGGGTCGCTGTCGTGATGCGTGGATCTGCCGCCCACGCGGTTGATCCACGGATCCGTAATTCATGTCAGCGTGCGCACGATTCTAGACCTCCCTTGGCGGCTCCCCGGGGCGAAATTGGGGCCATCCTGAGGCCTCGTAGAGCTGTTCGAAGCCGCCTGATCCCAGAGGGCTGGTAGGGCTTGTGCAACAGGGGCTGGGAGGGCTGGGAGGGTTGGATTTCTCGCGTCGGCACTTGAGCCCCCTGCCTGTGCCTCTGGCGCCGCCCCGGGGGGTCCAGCGCAGATTCAAGAAATCAGGGCGAACCGTCGACTGTTCATGTGTATTATGTCTTGCTTTCTTCTGCACGCATCCTGCATAATCGTGGTTTCCTTTTTAGATCAAATCCTCGGCACGTGTTGCGTTCTTTGTAGCACGACTGGGTGTACAAGCATCGACGAGGCATGGGGTGCCAGTGCGATCTTCATTTTATCGATGGCCTTTGCTTGACCAGAGTTGTTTGCAAGCACCCTAGCGCGTTCTTTTGTGCGCGAATGATCCAAAGAGTATGCTCAACCGCCCATGTTTACTTCAGGCACCACTGGGAGGGTGCTGCGGGTCAAAGGCGGGACGCGAGTTGCTGTCAGTCGGTGTTGGTTCGTACCGAGGGTTGTCCCGAGGGTCAGCTGCCGCACTTCGGAACAACACAGCCCATCCCCCGAGGTTATTATTAGGACGCTCGCGCGTAAGTTGCCCGCGTAGGGTCGCGGGTATGTGCAATAGGTCTCCACGCGTTATGACATGCTCGTGGCCCCCATAAGCCGCGGTGTAAGGTCGTTATGTCATCTCGTGGAAGGCAATGTCTTTCTCGCCGTTCATATGTCAGACAAGCTGTTTGGTCCGTTTGCAACATGTGATGTTTCATTTGTTGGGCTCGGGGTGCGTATAGCCCTGGCCCTTGGAATTGTGAATCGACCACGGCCTCAGGAGTTCCAGCCTGACATGGTCCGCATGACATGGTACGATGGCGTCGAGGGCTATTTCTTCACCTTCTTCCTCATCGGGCGCGCGTGTTGGGGAGAGGGGCGGAATTGGGGTCTGCTGCTTCTCATCCTGCACGTGCTGCTGCTGCTGCTGCTGTTCATCCGTCTTAGGAGGGCTTGCGACACAGGGGCTCTGGTGGCGTTGTGACAGCATTCGGGGAGGCGGTGTTTCCTCGGAGCAGAACAGAACAGAAACCATACGCCAGAAAAGCGCGTCGGCAGATGGCCGGTAAAAGGCCTACTGTTTTCTCGGAGTGCTCCTGAATATTCCGTGTCTCTGTTCCTTTTCCTCATTCCTCTCATTCTTCCTCCCTGTCTCCATGCTCTCATCCCTTCTTCTCTTTCATCTCGTCGTCGTCGTCCTCCTATCGCTTGACGTTAGGCAAACCGTAGGTCAGAGCCTGCGGCGCTGCTCGTCTTTCTCTTCCTCCTCCTCCCTCTTCTCCCTTCCCTCTCACTTCCCTATCCTTTCCCTCTTCCGCCTTCCATACTAGACCTCAAACGTCCTGACCTGGCCACCAGCGAGGGGCTCCAGAGCTCGCGTGGCCCCCGTCAAGGGGGGGTTGGGGAGGTTCGATCAGGGGGGGGCGATTTGCAGGGAGGGGGGTTCGAACCGAATGGGGCGACCCCCCTCTGTCCAAGGTGGGGGTTCGAACCGGGGGGCCCCCCATGAGATGCAAGTACGGAGGGGGGTCGAACGGGGTGGGGGTGGTCCCCCCTTCAGAGTGGTTGGGGAGGTTAGAACCAGGAGGGGCGCCCCCCTGTGAGTTGCAAGGGGGTGGAGGGGTTCGAACCAGGGGGGGGGGCGGGCGACCCCCTTTTGTCCAAGGGGGGGGGTCTTCGAACCAAGGCGGGGAGGCCCCCCCCTCTGTCCAGTGGGGGGTGTAAGGTTCGAACTGACGGGGGCCCCCACCCCTGTCCCTCGTAGGCCCTGATGGGCCCTCGTTCGGGGTTTCTCGTTTCTTCCGCTTTGTATATGGTCCGTAGCCGTTAAGCTTCGCGCGACATTCGAGGTTGTTCGTGCGCCCGAGACGCCAGAAAAAGGTCCCCGCGTGCTCTGCCACTCTCTTAGATCCACCCGATGCGTGTGTCAGGTATTGACAGTGGTAAGCGGAGTGTGATGCCTGGAGTATTGGCAGAGGCGACGAGACTTTCAGGCGCAGGAGGTCCTTTGCAGCCAGAAGAGTTGCAGCAGCAACAGCCACAGACAGACCAGCCAAAAGACGACGTGACGGCCTCGGTTTCCCCGTCGCCCGTGGAGGGCGCCCAGGACGCAGCGCCACCAACGTCGCCTGCCGCGCCTGCCGCCGCGCCTACGGACGCGTGGGCCGGCCAGGACTGGCGGTGGCGGTGGTGGCCTGGATGGACATCGTCGGCCTGGAGCTGGCAGGACGATGAGTGGGCGTCTTTAGGCAAGGGCGCGGGCCGCTGGAGTCATTACGGCGCGACCGACACCATCCCGAACAGGGACTTCGGCTCGCCTCCGCCTTGGCTCGGGCTCGATCACCTGGAGACGTTCCGCCACAACGTGACGGCATGGACGCGCAGAACGGGTTTCCAGCCCGCTAGCAGGGCTGGTCGGGTCCTGGAGAGCCTGCCCGTTGAACTCCAGGTTCAGTTCAAGACGGTGCGTGAGAGTCTGGAGGCCGACAACGGCGTGGACCAGCTGTTGCAGCACCTCTCGCTCCTCAACGGCGAGCGGCCTGGAGACCGCGAGAGGCTGGCAAGCGGAAGTCATGCAGTTATTCGCTGCCGTCGTCGAGGATCGACTTGGTTGTGAGAAGAGACGCACATGGGCGGAAGCCAGGCGGATGAAGGCAGCGAATAAGGTCGACCGTGAGCTTTTCTATAGAATGACACATCGCGTCCAGGCATTAAGCGTCTTGGCATGGACGAGATCAAGAAACGGATTCGTTACGGGAGCGCGGCCACTGGGCACAGCGGTGTAAGAACGCTTTCAGGTCCAAAGCAGACAGAATGGCTCTAGAGAGTAACAAACGAGATGGCCTTCAGAAAAGTTGCCTCTGTGATCTTACGGCTGACGACGGCTTCCATGGCATTGCATCGATCGAGACAGGCTGCGAGTGCTTTTTTGCGTGTCGGAGAGGCTTTCGCCACCACAGGTTCCCGCCTTCTTGTCCAAGAAGGCCCAGTTCCAGGGATCTCAGCGAGCGGAACCGGCGGGAAGTATGAGCCAGTAGCGAGAGCATGGTATCCGATGAGCATATGGAAATGTGGGATCGTAGAGTTCCTCGCGCTTCCAGGTCGCTGCCCACATGGATCTTGACAACGATGAGATAGTGCTCGGCGACAGAGACAGAAATCGCAGTCCACTGGTGAGGCATCCAGCCGGTCACAGGTCTCTGGGTCTGGTGCACTGCGAGCCCGAGGACTTCTCCGTAGACCCGGGCGTTCTGCGCATGATTCCAAAAGACGCTCGATGAGACTGGAGGGAGGGATGGGCTCTGGGTAGGGCGCGCGCTAGCAGCCTTATCTCTCTCCGTCTGGGGGTCTTGGAGTCCTGGGGTCTGAGGGTCAGCGAAATCCATTCTTGGGATCTGTCTCCAGAGGCGTCTTGGCTCGAACCTTCGCTCTCGGCGCCCGCGCCGCCCGAGCTGATCAGGGCGGTGGCTCGCAAACCCGCGAAGTCAAAATCGCAGGGGCCCCGGAGGAGGGCCGCTTCGGCTTTACGCAACGTCCACGAGGACCTGGGACTGGAGGAGCTCGATGACTGGGGGGAGATGCCGGACGAGTTGGCCAACCTGGACTTCTCCGAAGAGCAGATGACAGCTGTGCAGCAGGAGGACTTCGGGGCCGGAGTCGAGACCATCTCGAAGAGCTTGCTGGGTTGGGGGCCCATGGCCTTGAGGCTGCTCCACATCGCGCTCGCGTGCGCGAGGGCCGACGGAGTGGCTCTACTCTGGCCGCGGGCGGGGGGGGGGGGTGAAGTTCGACAGCCAGGATGACCGTCCGCATCCTCCATGGGCAGTGAAGCGCGCCAGCAATAACGCGGGCGTGTACTCGCATTGCCAGGTGCGCAAGGCTCGCTTGTCTCAGCGGGACAGGGCCCCCCAGGAGACGGTTGACGCACAGGCCGAGAAGAAGAGGTCGCAGCAGGTGAAAAAGGAAGCAGGTCTCAGGATGAAAGCCGGTGAAGCAGATGGTCGACGCCTACTCGGGCCCTCCCGGGGATCCGCGGCACGCGCGCCCTGCACCTCGCGACCCTCCGGCCCCCATCGCGGCGGGAGCAGCGAGCGCGTCGTCGGGCGCCTCTGGCTCAGGAGCGATCCAGCGCGATCCCCGGGGGCGAGCTCAGCGGGCGAGGGCCCTGGCCGAGAGTCGATGCGGAGTACTCGAGCCGAGCCAGCTCCCACCCGGGATCCCCCCGACCTGCGTGAAGAGCCCTCCGGGAACACGCCCTCCTTCGCTGTCTCCGAGCGTCTTGCGCGCAAATCAGATGAATACCTTATTGGACAAGATGCGCCTCATGGCCGAACAGCTATCAGCAGTGCAAGAATATCGAGCGGCGGCTCCGGCTGCCACGACACCGCCGCCGATGGCGGACGCCGACGTCACGGGGCCGGCAGCGCGCATCAGGACCGCGGAGGCCGAGGCAATCAGGAGGGAGCAGGAGATGCACGCGGCCCACGACGCCGAGGGCAGCCCGGCTTTGAGAGGCCCGGCTCCGAGGTTAGTCGCAGGCCATTGGCCCGAGCTGGGCCAGAAGAGACATATCCGAAAGCTTGGAACCGGCCCCGAGTCTCAGAGTCTGGTCCTCAGGGTTCTTGAAATCCAGAGTCGGCGTGATCGAATCTCCTCGCCGATCCCCCCGCCCCAGGGCTCGGCCGAGGAGTCTGGGACAGACTTCGCGGGTCTCTAGCGGTCCTGGACGCCGTGAGCAAAGACATGGGTTAGAAATCAAATATTCTTTCATACCGAGACCGCGCGGCCTTCTTCGTGGGAGCTGCTCTTGCTAGGAGCGGCGGAAAGTCCCCGGCAGCCTCGTTCCTTCTGGCGCGCATAGGCTTCGAGTCTCCGAAGGAGGCGACGTTCTGATGGGCTCCGTATGGCGCTACATTTCATATTCAGAGCTTGGGTAGGCCCTTGCAGGAAAAGAGGCGGCAAAGGTCACCGTTGAAATCTGGGTCTCGAGACGCAGCCGGGCAGGTGCAGAAGCGCGCAATGGCCCGGGGCTCGAGGGGCACGGGGAGAAGGGGGGAAGAGGGTAAGAGAGGAAGGCGAGAGGGGGAGAAGGACCAGGAGGAGCGCTCGCAAGCGGTCGCGGCCTCAGACGGCCCTGGCGTCTTTAGCACCAGGACACACTAGCTTAGACGGCCCTAGCGGCCCATCCTTTTCGCGAGCAGCAGTTGCCAGCTTAGTTCAGCGTCCTCGATCAGATCCTGATCAGGAAACCCTTGTCCTGTCCTCTGTTCCCGCTCTCGACGAGAGTCAGGAGCGAGCTCCAGAGCACGATGGGGCGGGGCCCCCTGGGCCCGACGATGAAGAGACCACCGCCAAGCCAGTTCTGCATGAGGATCAGGGTTCCGATCGCGCGGATCTGGGCCAGGGCCTGAGTGATACGCCGCCCCCACGTGAACTCGGGTCACCCTTCGTTGGATGACTTCGTCTCGGCCCTGAGGATTGCCGGGGCCAGGCCAGAGGTGATCGATTGATTCCCAACCGACGTGGCGTCGCAAGGCCCATCTTCCCAGGTCTTACCGATTCAGCGGACTTCTGGCCGTTGACTTGTTTCACCTGGAACACAATGGCAAAAGTCTCCCGGTCGTGAATATGGATCGCGGGACCAGTTTCCAGCAGCGTTGCGTTCTTCCCGACAACCGATCGGCTTCGGCGCGGGCCGCTCTCGCGACATGGTCGATCCGGCCCTTCGGATTTCTGGAAATGATTCTCTCGGATGGGGGGCCAGAGTTGGGGTGTTCGTTCTCTAGAGGGCGTGAACACCACGGGGTCTACCTTCTGGCCATCCCGTCTAACTCCCCCCCATGATAATGGCAAGTGCGAGCGCCGCGGCGGCATCGTGGAGACCGCGGTCTCGCGAGCTTCTCTGTCAGCTGTTCCTTCGACTAGAGAAGAGGCGGCCCTTCTTCCGTGCGAAGTCGTTTCCGGTAAGAACCGCGCGTGCCAACGCGGCGGTTCCAGCCCAAATCAGACGGTCTTCGGTGAGAGCCCCAGAGCCCCAAATATGATGCTCAGCGACGACGCGATCGACGATGTCGGTGTCGAGGATCCCCGTGCGAGTGCGAGTGGTCAGGATGCGGCAGCTGCTGCTTTCGCTCGTGCTCGCCAGCTTAGGTCTGAGGCGCGGAGGGCGCTCGCTTTTAGCGGCGCGACAGACCGTCTCCGAGAGGTGCCCCGAGCACGCAGGCATGTGGATAACGTATTCCAGCCGGGTGAGTGGGCGCATGTCTGGCGCAAGATAACCGCGGCGAGTCGCAGGCGCGAGCTTCGAAAGGGCCGCTAGACGGGCCCCGGAGCCGCGGTGTTCCAGGCCCGTAGCACTATATGGGTATCGATGCGCCACCGTCTGCTTGTTCCCCCCCCAGGAGGAGGCTCTCAGGTTCTCGCCAGGCAGACTACTGCCGCCCCGCCCTCGGATAGGAACTCAGTGGAGGTCGCGTCGGACTCAGCGGCTGGGGCCAGAGAGCCTGCACCTTCTGCAGAGATCTCGGTTGGAGACTCCGATGCGGAGGCCGCCCCCTGAGCGGTCGGCGCAGCGGAGGCCGGCGGCAGAATTGCCTAGCGGAGTTGAGCCGCCCATGGTTCGGAGGAGGGGCGTCCGCCTCGGAGTCTCAGACGCCTCCGAGCTCTCTCTCTCCCTCTCTCTCTCTCTCTCTCTCTCTCTCTCTCTCTCTCTCTCGAGGAGAGGGGGGGACAGAGAGAGAGAGAGAGAGAAGAAAGAGAGAAAGAGAGAGAGAGAGAGAGAGAGAGAGAGAGAGAGAGAGAGAGAGAGAGAGGGAGAGAAAGAGAGAGAGAGAGAGAGAGAGAGAGAGGGAGAGAGAGAGGCCGAGCACGCTCGTCGCGCACTGACCCCAGACGAGCAGCTGACTGGGCCAGGCTCAGTCGCCGCTCGGCGAGTTCAGGAATGGGGGGGCGGGTTCCGGCGAGGGCCGACCCGACAATGCCGTGTCGGAGGAGGGGCAGGGGCCCCGCTTTTTCGAGGTGTTCAAGCCGGCTCTGGGGAGACTGGCCGCCTTCGCAGTCGTTCGCCACGCACTTCCGAGGCCCCGGCTGAGCTCATGCCGGAGGCAGGTGATTGCCCCGAGCCAACTTGGGGAAGGAATGCGGCAGGGGAGCTATTCCTCGGGATGGCTGATCTAGGGAACCTAGTATGGGAAGGGCTCTAAGATCAAGATCGCGTTCTTATGGCTGGCTCGCTCGCTCGGGGAGTTCGTGCAGACGCCCTGTTCCCGGCAGCTGGCCGCGACCAAGTTTCCTTCTTCCTTGATTTTGAGAGCTGCTTTGAAGGTTTTGGCGCGGGCGCGCCTCCCGATCCCAGGAGGGGGGCGCAAGTTCAACTTACGCAGTCGTCTCAAGAAGAGAGACAGCATATTGTTGCGTCGGATATTAAAGAGTGAATTGCGACGACAGCCACCGGAGCGGCGCGGACTCAGCGGCGAGGAGTCTCGCCTGGCTGGGAGAAGGCATCCTGACAAAATTTTATCTTCTCGCATGGCTCGTCGCTCCAAGCCGCCCGAGGGCGTCGGGCACCCTCCGACCGCTAGGAGTCATTGGTGTGTCCACGGACACCAGGGCCCGGACAGCGAAAGTCTCCAGGTCTACGCGCCTTCCCTACAGTCAGAATCCATAATGTTGGTGTTGCAGGTTGTCGTTCCCATGGGATGGGTCATGGGAATCGCGGATGCGAAAAACGCGTTTTGCCAGAATGATAAGCTCGTGGAAGCATGCGAGGAACTTAATCTCCCCCCCGAGACCCTGATTCAGTTAGTCGCCCCCGTGTATGGGCTCAGCGATGCACCATTTCTGTGGCATCGTACTCTGACGGGTTTCCTCGAATACATGCTGTTTGTAAAGTCCCTTTTAGAATCCTGCTTGTAGGTGCTACAGTCAGCGAGCGGCAAGCTCGAGGCGATCATCCTCATAGAGGTCGACGATCTCACTGTTTCAGGAGATCGCAATGTTTGGCCCTTTCTCGCGCAGAGCCTGTTTGAACGCTTCCGGTTCGGGACATGGGAAGAATGCGAAGCGGACTGCGCGGGGCGACGCGCGAAGCAGATCGGTGCGAAGATGGTCGTCGACCAGGAAAACTATGCGCGAGAGCAGCTCTCTCCCGCTGCCCCCCCGAAGGAAAGGCGTTCGGGCCTTTCCTCGCCGCTGTCTTCGTTTGAGATATCTTCGCGTCGCACCACCGTGGCCCAGATTCAATGGTTTTTGGGGGGGTCTCGCCCGGACGTCGCTGCAAGCGCGTCTCTTCTCGCAGCGGCGTTGCCGCGGCCGCTGATGGAGGACGTCTGCTGCTCGACACATCACCGCGTGGGCTCTGGGCCCAGTTAGCGCGACATTCGTCGCGGCGTCCGACGCAGGAGGGCCAGGCCCAGCTCGCACTGGGGGGCGCGCTGTCCGGGTGGCTTGTGTTCGCGGCCGATGGGTCTACGCGCGAGAACAAGAGAGCGCGCGTCAGTCTCCTCGCGTGGCGGTCTCAAAGGTTGAAACTTGTCGTGGCAGGTGCTATTGCCGCGGGGGCCCTTTCCCTTTCGGGGGCTGTCGCAGGAGCCTAATGGATGCAAGTTCCTTGGAGAGACTGGTTATCGGCGACGTGAGACGTCCCGATTGGCTGATTTCTCAGGGGCCGTTCTCCGTGATATTAGCTAAGGGGTGCGAGTTGAGTGGTCTGGCTTCCCCCCTTGCGTCTTTGACACATTGTCAGAGAATAGGGCAGGATCTTATGCGGACTGCAGAAGTTGTATAGAAGGGGCGGTTGTGCGTGACAGCCCCTCTCATGTTGGCTCACAGCTGCGCTGGCCACCGCATGGGCTTATGCCCGCTGACCCATTGACTAAAGTGGACCCCGCCCGCGGTAACGCGGCCGTGCACGATGTCCTCGCAAAAGGCAACATGTGTTTGGTTGACGAGGGTGGTCGCTGCAACGAAAGGGCTCTCGATATCGCTTAAAGTCTAGGTCCACGGGAGCTTCTCGGAAGGCGCTCGCCGTGCAAGCTGAGGCCCCCGTTTCGAGACAAGCGACGGTGCTAGAGGAGGAGGCGGAGGAGGACGATGAGGGGTCAGGTCGAGCCGAGGAGGTCAGGAGTGCCCCGAGAGGAGCAGGAGGAGCCCCCCCCGTCGGCGTTTCCCTGCCGCGTGCCGGCCCGCCGTCCTCGAGGGCTCTGGCGACCTGCGGGGCCTCCGCCCGTTTTGAGGAGGCTAGAGGAAGGGAGGGAGAGGGGGGAGGGAGCGAGGGACCTGCGTGCTTGATATGGGATGTTACCGAAATCAGATCCACGAGAATTGGATCCGCTGTCCCTCGTAGGCTCTGATGGGCCCTCGTTCGGGGTTTCTCGTTTCTCCCGCTTTGTATATGTTTCGTAGCCGTTAGGCTTCGCGCGACATTCGGGGTTTGTTCGTGCGCCCGGGACGCCAGACAGGTCTCGTGCGCTGCCCTTCTTTAGATCCACCCGATCCGTTTGTCAGATTGCTATTGGCACCCCCTCGAGTTGCAGGGGAGGGGGCCTGCCAACTGAGTTGCACGGGGGGGGGTCGAACCACGAGGGGGACCTCCCCCCAAATCGACGAGCCGAAATCCTTCACATCAGTAATTTTGGGTCTCGGAGCCCACAGGGCGGTTTTTCATGTTTTCCATTCGGCGTTCCATGAAGCCCGATGTCATTCCGAGGCCGCGCGTCGAACGTTTTCGATGGCGCGTCGCGTTATGCGATGTCACGTGCGTTGGGGTCGTCAAAGGCTTGCGTGCTTGTTGCGGATCGGTTGATGTGGGCTGGGGTTTCTCAGGATTGTACATTTGCTTTGCGCTGGGGCGGTTTCGACCCCCATCCCTGGCTGATCCACCCCGCGGGTAACGTCGCAGGAAGAGTTCGATCATTTCGTTCGTAGTGCCAGCGATGCTGTCGCGGACATTGACCGCGCCACGGGGGGGGTCGTCCAGAAATTTCCCACCATATTGCAGTGTTGGTTCTTCGTTTTGAAGAGACACCGCCCCGCGTCATTCCTTCCGGCCCCCTCCCTCGTCCTCCCTCTTCGCGTATCTGCCCCTGCTCTCCGCGTGTCCCCGTCGTCATCGTCCATCGTCATCGTCGCCATCACCATCATCATCAACATCATCAGCATTCTCGTCGTCTCCATCATCAATACCACCACCATCCTCATCAACATCATCAAAACACCCCCCTTGTTCCCCCGCGTTTCTGCTTCGCCACATCCCCCGCGAGTTCCAGGGCCTTGTGAGGTGATCCACCGAAGGCCCCATCGGCAGGGTCCTTAGTGCGCCGCCCAGCCCATGTCGGCACGCCCCTCAGACGCTTCGTGTCCCCATGAGGAGCTCATCGGAGGTCCCGGCGGCAAGGTCCACATGCCGTCGCCCAGGCCACATTGATGACACCCTCAAACATTTCGTGCCCCCATAGGCAGCTCCACCAAAAAAAGGTCCCAGCGGCAGGTTTCCCAGGCCGCCGCCCAGCATATTTCGGCATACGTTTCACACGCTTCGTGGCCCCACGGGGAGCTACACCGACGGCCCCACAGGCAGGGCCCACAGGCCGCCGCCCAGCCCATTCCGTCATACGCTCACACGCTTCGTGGCCCCATTGGGGAGCACCCCCGATGGCCCAAGCGACAGGGTCCACATGCCGTCGCCCAGCCCATGTCGTCCACGAGTGGCGCCCAGCACGGCTCCAAGAGCGCCCCAAGAGGCGCCGAGTAAGTTGCACCCTCATGCAAATAGTTTTTGTCACTTGTGGGGGTCCTCTTGGGGCCCTCTTGGAGCATTCTTGGGGCCCTCTGGGAGCGTTCTTGGGGCCTTCCCGGGGCCCCAGTGGGCCCTCGGAGGGCCCCAAGAACGTTCCCGAGGGCCCCAAGAGGGACCTCCCAAAGTGGTACGAAGAATTCACGCGAACGTGCAATCTGTTGTAGGCCTTTCGGGGCCCTCTGGGAGCTCTCTTGGGGCCCCCATTGGTGGCGCCTTGGGGCCTTGGGATGGCTCCAAGAGGCTTCGGGATTGCCCCAGACCGCCACAAGACAGCTCCGAGACGGCCGTCGAGCACCACGGGTGAAAGCAAGTGAGGCTAGGGAACAGGGCCTCTGGTAAGCCGCCACTGCGCCCCCTGGACTACCCAGACAGCGAGGGGACCTGAAACGCCCTGGGGCTCCAGGGGCCCCAGATTAGTGAAGTGAAGGTTTTTGCCTGCCAAGCACCCCGAAATTCTTCACTTCACTAAACCGGACCCAGGACGAACACGCTACGCTTCAGTCCCGCGGGAGATCCGAGACTCCCGCCGCCGCCCGGGGACGCTGCTGCATTGCGGTGCTCTGGTCACTGTTAATGGCTTCCGCGGGCTGCAGCGGCTCACTTCCATGACTACCCCGACTCACGAATCCAGTGGTTGGTCTGGCTCTATGGGTTGGTTTCGTTGTGTCGGTTGATTTTATGCTTGGTTGGCGGTCGGTGGATTTCGCGTTGTTCATTGGTGTCGTGAAGTGATTTGTCGTTTGGTTGGTCAGTGCCGTTTTGTTGATTCGTGCCGTTTTGTTGGTTGGTGTCGTTTCGTTGGTTGGTGTCGTTTTGTTGCTTGGTGTCGTTTTGTTGCTTGGTGTCCTTTTGTTGGCCGGTGTCGATTTGTTGGTTTGTTGGTTGGTGTCGGTTTGTTGGTTGGTGTCGTTTTGTTGCTTGGCGTCGTCCTGGCGGCGTGGCCGATAATCGGCGGCCTGCAATGGCGCCAGGATTTGTTTCGGGCCAGCCTTGATCGCCCTCATCATTCTCATATTCGTCAGCGTCAGCACTCGTCGCCCCCATCCGCGCACACATGCGGCCCTGGTACGGCTCTCACGCGGCCCTGCGAAGGCCTTCACTGTGCTCCCCAAAGCTTTCTGAGGGGCCCCCCAGAGGCCCCAAGAGGGCACTGGAAATTGTCGCTTCCAACTCCGCCAGGCGGAGGTCAACAAGAGTCTCACTGGTGCACTTCCAGGAATCGTCGTTCGATCCTCTTGGGGCCCTCCTGGGGCCTTCTGGAGCCGTCTTGGAAGCTCCGAGCGGCTCCATGAAGGCGCCGGGCGATATCGCTTCCAATTCCGCCAGGTGGAGTTAGACCAGGGGCTCACTGAGGCCCCTTTTTGCGCCCTCCTCTGCCTTTGAAAAAGCCCCGATGGGGTTCTTCAGTGCCGTCTTAGGGCCCCTAAGAGGCCTCCAGTAGGGTATTGAAGTTATCGCTTCCAACTCCGCCACGCGGAGTTGAACCCAGGGCGGCTCTCTGTGGCCCTTTCGGGGCCTTCTTAGAGCTTTTCTGAGGCCCTAAGTGGGCCCTGGGAGGTGTCATTTTCACGGGCGTTGAAAGTGACACCGCGGAGGGCCCTCTTGGGCCCTTATTGGGGCCTCTCTTGGGTCCCTCTGGGAGCCCTCTTGGTGCCGCCCTGGGGCCTTCTCGGGGCCTTCTTGGAGCCTTTCTGGTGCTCTTTAAGTGGGCCCTGGGAGGTGTCACTTTCACGGGCGCTGAAAGTGACACATCGAAGGGCCCGCTTTCCCTGGTAGCGCTGCCCGTGGCCGGGGCATTGTGCAGCGCATCCCTCGTCGAACGCATTTTGTCGGACGCGTGGTCGAATTCCGCCAGTTCGGTCGAGATGGTGGTCAAGCGGTTCGGTTGCAATGTAGCCATGCGGATCTGAGCTTACCATTTCTTGCCATTTTGGCGGGGGCTCGCAGGAGCGTTTGTGTTGTGATCAACTGTGCTCGATATATCCAGCGGCAGCGTTTCATCCCAGTATTTCATTTCGAAAAAAGTCAGCAGGGGCCAAATTGGTGATGTGAAGCAACATAGGTCTCGTACCGAAGCAACCGACGACGGCGAGCGCCAGCGCCCGCGCCAGCGCCAGCGGGCAACGACGCCGCGGGGGCCTTCCCTTGCAACCGACGACGGCGAGCGCTGGCGCCTGTGCCGTTGCCATCTAGCAGCGACGACGAAAACGACGACGACGACGGCGACGACGACGGCGACAACGACAACGGCGCCGGCGGTGTCACCGTCGCCGCCGGGCAGCGACGGCGACGACGACGACGACGACGACGACGACGACGATGGCGACGGCGGGGGCGACTGCGACGGCGAAGGCGACGGCGCCGGCGACGGCGACGGAGACGGAAACGGCTACGGCGACGGCGAGGGCGACGGCGACGGCGACGGCGACGGCGTTGACGACGGCGACGGCGACGGCGACGGCGACGGCGCCGTCGCCGTTGGGCAGCAACGACGATGACGACGACGATGACTTGGCGACGGCGACGTCGACGGCGATTGCGACGGCGACGGCGACGGCGACGGCGACGGCGGCTGCGGCGGTGGCGACGGCGACAGCGACGGCGGCGGCGACGGCGACGACGACGGCGACGCGCACAGGAGCGCCTTCCCGCTTGAGTTGCAAAGGGCGGGGTTTGAACCGCGACGACGACGGTTTGTTTCATTGTTCGGGCCCACCCCTTGGGCGGGGGGGGCCCGCCCCGGTTAGAACCCCCTCATGGGCGGGGGTGGCCTCCCGAGCATGGGGCAACCACTATTAATTTGGACGGATTTCAACCATGTCGGTCGGTGCCAACCGCAGCGAAGGTTTACAAATTCCAACCGTTTTCAAAACAGACCCCATGGAGTTCTTAGGAAGTTCTTCAGAGGTTCCCAGTGGGCCGTTTTGGAAGTCCCTCGCAGGTGATTCGAGTTTTGTTAATGGCGGTTTGGAGGTTCCCTTCGATCTCTTTAGAAGTTCCCCCGGTGTTTTCTTCAGTGTTTCTCAGTGGTTCCGTCAGTTCCTGAGGGGCTCGTTATAAACGTTCCTTAGAGGGTCCTCCGGGAGCTTGCTCCGCAGTTCCTCAGAGGTTCCTTATACAGCTGATAATACAGGCTCACGCCACATCCGCCGACCCCTTTTTGTGAGTGTTGCGAGGCCAGGAGTTTCTGGCCAGCGGCGTCTTGTGTGAGGGTGCGGTGTCGCGCGCGGGTGGTGGCAGATACGTGGGGGGTCCAAATGTTTGCGTGATGCCATTGGTCTGGGGCGTGTTTTGCGAGCGCTTTGCGCGCTGTGCACCCGGGTGCGGGGTGTCGTTTTGGGAGGTCGGCCTTTCGACCCGCAACCAAGTGGAGAAGACGAAAGGAGCAAGAGTAGTGTGCGGAAACTGCGATCAGCGAGGCATCGCCGCGAAAGATGTGGCAGATGAGTCGAAACGGGTGAAGAGGCCGTTGACGTTCGCAGCGCGCACGAAACAGTTCACGCGGCAGCAACACATTAGCTCCGAGCAAGATGGTGAGCGCGTCGCGAGGAAGAGCAAGGCTGTATGCGCGGAGTGCATTTCAGATGGCTTGACGGCTCGCAATACGGATGCGTCTGGGGGTCTTTGGGGGGCTTCCTGGGGCCTTCTTGGGGTTTCCTTGGGGCGTTTTGGCGGCCTCTTGGGAGCCTTTGGCGGCCTTTTGGGGCACTCTTGGGGCCCCCATGAGGCTCGTGGGGGCGGAACATTAGATTTTTGAATTTTTGGTTGCCCTCTTGGGCCCCTCGTGGTGCCGTCTTGGAGCCTTTTTTGGGCCGTTTTGGGGACCTCTTGGGCCGTCTTGGGGCCACGTTGGGCCGTCGTGGGGCCGTCTTCGGGGACTCTTGGGCCGTCTTGGGGCGGTCTTCGGGGCCTCTCGGGCCGTTTTGGAGCGTCGGAAAGCCCACGAGGCGAAACTGTGAACAAATATACGTTGCACAAAGGAAATGAGCAAACTTCTGCGTCTAGGGACCCTCTTGGGGCGCATCTTGGAGGCCTTTTGGGGGCGTCGTGGACCATCTGGAGGCCATTTCGGGTGTCTTCGATCGCCCTTGGACCGTGTGGGACCATATTGAGCTCTTTTGGAAACCACGTGGGGCGCTCCTGGAGCGCTCTTGGGGCCGTCTTCGGAGCTTTATTGAGCCGTCTTCGGCGCCTCTTGAGCCGTCTTGGCGCCCTCTTGGGCTGTATTGGGGCCCTCTTGGAGGCTTCTTGGACCGTCTTGGGGCGGTCCCGGGGGCCTCCTTGGGCCGTCTGGAGTCCTTATACAGCTGATTCGGTTGCTCTTTAGAAACTCTTTAAATGTCGACCAGAGGTTCCGCAGATGTTCCGTAAAGGTTATCCAGAGGTTCTTGATATTTTTCCGAAGTACAAATTACACCAGAGAAAATACCCAATCAGTGGATGGTTTTCACTGGGGAGATCGACCGGGGACACGGGAACCCGGGAACCCAAAACCCACCGACATCGGCCCGGAACCAATAAACAGGAACCCGGGAACCCGGAACAGGGAACCCAGGAACCCAGCTTGCTACCAACATCGGCGGGACATGTTTGCCAAATTTGCGAATTCCCGGTAGGACCGTGTGAGTAGAAAATCTGATTGGGGCATATGTTATTAAACAAATGTTGATATGTTCAGTGAGCCGATGTTGAAGTTGTTCCGTGTTTTTCATTCGATGTGTTTTTTTACAGGTCCCTTCAGAAACACATCAGAGGTATCCTCCCGTTTCCTCCGAAGTTCTTTATATGTCTTCCGAAACTCTGCAAAGGTTTTTTGGGAGGGCACTTGTGGAAAGTTCCTGAGAGGTTCCTTGCAGTTTCCTCGTAGGTTCCTTTTTATAAATCTGTTGTGGAAGCTCCACAGAGGTTCCTCCGAGACTCCCTAAAGATCCCTCCGAAATCCCTGAAGAAAGATCCGTACAAGTCCCTGGGTCCCCCAGGAATTCGTCATGAGTCCGGAGGAATCCTGTGGCCTTCCTCACGATTTTTGCTGATTTCTCCAGAATTCCTCCGTACTCTTTTCTGTGATTCCAGGAGAATCCCGGATGATTCCTCAGGAATTCCTTGTCATCCCGGAGGAAAAACAGGCATTCTTGAAGATTCCGAATGGATTCCTGATTGATTCCTGTAGTGTATATGATACTTTTCCGGGTGGAAGATGGACCATTTTACAAATATATGCACATATGTACACAAACGATCATACATGTATACATACATGCATGCATGCATGCATACATACTTATCGATGTGAAACTACAGGAACAAGTACAACAAACCTGGTATTTTCTTGGATTCCACAGCATGTTTGCTGGATTATTTTGGATTCCTGGGGATTCCTGATGGGGTTTGATGTTTTTCCGGATGGTCCCATATGGGTTTTTGATGATCCTTGTCGAATCCAGAGTGTTTTTTGATGGACTGTCGATGCCTCCCCCAGGATGACGGAGGTTTCCAGATATATACTTTCGGATTCTCCCAAGATGCCTGAGGATTCGTGAGGACGTCCGAGGATTTCTGCAGGATTTCAGCTTTCGTGCCTCTGGAAACCCAAGGGGGGCAAACCCATGGGGAGGGGTAATGGCGGCCGAACGGGTTGTTTTGCATTCCGTTCGTGCCGCCGAATCGTTGGGCTCTGCTTGCATTTTTTGCGGGCGCGGAATCCTCGCTCGTGCCATGGGAACGTTTCGTGCCGTCGGGGATTCGGGCAGCCCCCGATTCCATGGGAAGGGGGACGGGGGCCGAACCGGTCACCTTGCCTCCCCCCGCCACAGAGTCGTTCGGTTCCGGCTTCCTTTCCTGCGGGCGCGGGGTTTTTCGATCCCCCGAAAGCGACGTTTCCAACGGACATGTTTCGTGCCTTCGGGGTGTCGGTGGGCCCCCGAACCCATGCGGAGGGAAAGGTGGCCGAACAAGTCAAGTTGCCCTTCTCGCCGCCGCCGAGTCGTTCGGCCCCTGCGCCCCTTCCTGCGGCACGGGTTTTTCCAAGCCCCCGAAGGTGACGCTTCCAATGGAAACTTTTCGTGCCTGCGGAGATCGGAGGGTCTTGGAACCCATGGGGAGGGCGACGGTGGCCGAACGACTAACCTTGCCCTCCGCCGCCGCCGCCGAGTCGTTCGATCCCCGTTCCGGGTCCCGCCGCCGCCGCCCTGTTCGGACATGAAATCCGACAACTAACACCACGAGACAACCTTCATGTGCACAAGCAGAAGAAGAAAACATATAAAAAACGAGCTGCACCATCATTCGACAATAGTATGTATGAGTGTTCTTCGATTTGAATAATATGTGGAAAGTGGTACAGAATTCGTTGATCCCAACCTCTGGGGTAGGTCTGCCGTGCACCGTGCGTATTTCACGTTGAGTGTGCTGGGGAGTGCGCCATCGAAGCCCTCCGCCGATATATTCATATTCCCACGTGTTACTACAAACTCAATGCGACACGCATTGTTCACAGCCCCCGTTGCATGATTTCATGTTGTCTCCCACAACGAGTGTTTATTATCAATACGTGCATTTCATGTTTGAAACGTACTGAGCAGTTGTACGCGCAGAGTCATATTGTCGGTTTCTGATGGTGTGTTGTAGTTGGGGCCATTTGTTTCTGCCGCTTGAGAAGAGGCCAAGTTGGTTGTAATTGATACCAGTTGTTTGGGCTTGGTCCGACATGAGGGCTTCCCTCTCTGTTCGACCCCCCCCCGAACGCCGCCCCCCAATGCCCCCCCCTGGCACTTCCGGGCGGGGGGGGGGGGCGTCCCTGGTTCGAACTCCCTCCCCTCTGGGCAGGGGGGGGGGAGCGTTTGGCGGCACCCCCCGGTTAGGGAGGCGGTGGCCACGATGGTGATTTCCAGGGGTGCTCAATGTGCGGGGCCTCCCCCCACCGGTTCCACTGTGTGTGTGTGTGTGTGTGTGTCAGGGTGCTTTTGCGGGGAGAGCGTCCACGAAACGCATTTGTTCCGACTTTCCGACGATCCGACGATGCCCCACGCTTGCACGGCTTTGCTGTGCATCCTGGCGCGGCCGATTCCCACTTCGCGCCGATACACTTGGATCCGATCCAATCCATCGGTTCGCTATGTAGTGACGCATGGGGACTTTGTAGGTTTGAGGAGTTAGGTGGATGAGGGCAGACTGGATGTCGACTGGCGAGATATAGCGCCGTTTTGGCGTCGACTGACGCCGACGAGCGCCGGTCAGAGCTGATTCGCAAGAACGGGCAAGACGACACGGGTCCCCATGAGTTGCCACGAAAGATTCGCTGTTGACCGCTCTTGTCTCAGGAGGGAAAGAAACACACAGACACAATTAATCGTCGGCTCCCAGGAAAATATTGGAAAATATGGGAAGTGGGGGGGAAGACAAAAACACAGAAAACATGGGAAAATATGGGGGATATTTTTATGTGTGTGTGTATTTATTTGTGTGTCCCAGTTCCTCTTCATTGTCGTGGTGCCCCGAGAGGTATGCGCTCTTGTCCAACATCGTGGTCCTGAACATCATCGCCAGCATCATCGTCGAGGCGCCCCTCCCCGCGCGAACGGGCGCGCCCCTCCCAGGAGGAGGGTGCGCGAGGAGGGTCGATGAGGAGGTGGGGTACACCTTGGGCGATGCTTAAGAAAACTTACATTTTCGGCCAGAGTCTCGATTATTCTTAATGTTTCAATGTGAATCCTAAGATTTCAATCGACATTCTGGGTTTTTATTCAAATTCTGAGACTATGAATTTCTTAACCCATGATTTCTTAAGCATTTCGCAGGGTGTAGATGAGGAGGAGGGGGAGGATGATGAGGAAAGTCGAGGAGGAGGACTGAATACACATCGGCGAATATCGCCCACTGGCGCTCAATAGCGCCAAATGCATACAGACCCAGTAGCGCCAAAAAGCAATCACAGCGCGCCAAGGAGCGACCAGAGCACAACTGCGCCATGCGAGGGGGATGCAGCATGTCCCCTTTTTCACGATTTGGGGGTGCTCTTGGGCGCCATGGGAAGGGCCGAAGGTCTGAGAGATGAGCGAGGAGATGGAGGGGAGGCGGGGTGAGGGGAAGAGTGGGGACGAGCAGGTGCATAGGCCTCCTCGTGGCCGCTCGTCGGAAACGCGTCCTCCTCATCCCCGGCTTAGTGCCTCCCCTGAGTGAGGGGGTCAGGCTGTGGTGGGACTGTGCCTTCCCCTCCTTCCCTTCTCCCTCGCTCGCTTTCCTCCTCCTCCTCCTTTCCCTCCATTCTCCGCTACTCTCTCCTTGCTGTCACAGGTCTCGCCGCGGTCCACTCCCCCGACGGGGTTTTGAATTTCCTGGTGGTGTGCTGTTTCAGGGTGAGGGGATGAGGACAATGGACGCGGCTAACCCGAACCCCATTCGGGGTGCCCCCTTGCGTGCCTAATGTTAGAGGTCTGGTCGTTGCTGCTGTGGCTGGGCCCTCTTGATTGTGCTCGGGTCGGCCATCCTCTAAGCAGTCAGGATTGTGGTGGGGGCGGGATTGCACAACCTCCCAGGGATCAGGGGCCCCAAAAACGTCAAAGGGGGCCGAGAGACGTCCAAGAGGGCGCCAAGATGGCCCAAGAGCGCTTCAAGAGAGCCCAAGACCGCACAAGAGCGTTTCAGCATTTGTCCAAGAGGCCTCCAAGAGGACCCAAGAGAGCTCCGAGACACGTCCCGAGGGAGCCCATTGATTTGCATTGGTTTGTTCGATTTGTTTCGCTTTCTCACGTTTTCGAGCTTCCAATGTTCGAAGACGGCCGAAGACGCCACCAGCACCGCCGCAAGACCGCCGAAGACGCCCCCCAGAAGAGCCCCAAGACGGCTCAGGAGAGCTTGCAAAGTACCCACGAGGAACCCCAGACGGCTCAGGAGGCCCCAGGACAGGCCCAAGATGGACCACAGAGCGGGAGCGGGAGGCCCCAGGGCGCTCGAAGACGGCCCAGATGGCCCGGGCCTCCCCCTTCCGTCCCTCCTTCCCTCCCGCCCCTTCCCCTTGCCTCCATTACCTCCTCTCTCCTCTTCTTCCCCTCACCCCTCAGCTTTCGTGCTTTTCACTCCTCTCCTGGGACGGCCCCGCCAGAGCGTCAGACAGGCCCCGCCAGAGCGAGCGGGGTATCTCTATACCCTATCATTTCACAAATTGCTTGGCCCTTCCCACCCCTCAAGGGCGGCCCCGGCAGAGCGAGAGGGGTGTTGCTATACCATATACAGTCCCTGCTACGACTTGCTCCCCGCACCGCGCCCGAGGAAGCCCCGTCAGAGCGCACGGGATGTGGCTATACCATAATTTTCACCAGGTTTCGTGCTCCTCCCTCCCCTCCTGGGCAAGCCCCGCCAGAGCGCCAGGGAACCCCCGCCAGAGAGAGCAGGGCATCCCTACATCATACTCTTTCGCGCGATTCTTGCTCCTCCCACCCTTGCAGGGCGGACCCGCCCGAGCGAGCGGGGTGTGGCTACACTAGTCAATCGTTTAGTTTGCGTGCGCCCCCTTCACCTCCTGAAAGGCCTCGCCAGAGCGCCAAGAAGGTACCGCCAGAGGCCCCGTCAGAGCTCCAGGCAACCCCGTACATGGGACTTGCCAGGCACACATCGTTGAACATCCCCCGTGAGCCCGAACCTTCTGCTCCCACGGGTGCGACTATCGCCGGCATGAGGTCTGGCGTCCAGCACAATGAAGCTTCCCCACTCCCGTGGGCGGATTCGGCAACAATTGATTGCAGAGAAGGGCACAGATGACCGGGGCATCTGCGCGCGTTTTTTGCAGATACCCGACAGCTGAATGACCGCCGTCAACGAGAAGCCTGGAGCACAAGGGAGAGGAACAAAAACAACGTGTTCCCACGCGCGCGCAACGAGGCCTCGAGCCAACCCCAACATCAGGAGCCAGCGGATGTCTGCGTGATCGGGCATGGGGGGACCGAGCAAATGTGCAAAATCAGTGAGTGTCGCGACGGGGCAGAACGGAAATGAATGTGGAGAAAAAGTGCGCAGTTCGATCAAACAAAGGCGGCAGCGAGATTGTGAGGTGCGCGGGAACGTGGCGCCCCGCGTTCTGACTACGCGTTGCTTTGCGTCGATGGTATGGGCCCGAGAACGGTGGAAATCGCCGTTGCGGCCACAGCGGGGCTGACAACGGCACCCGTGGCTCATCTGCGACAAGAACCCAAGAAGGCGCGTAGCGCGGGCGTGGTTAAAGTATATATATATATATATACATATTTGTATACATATATATGTATATATATACATATATGTATATATGTATATATGTATATATACACATATGTGTGTGTGGGGAGGGGGTCCTGGACCAGAGGGGGGCCTCACTTTGCCCAGTGGGTGTGGTCACCCCCCGCCGGAGACGCCAGAACGCTCCCAGGACCCTTTTAAAATGGCTCCAGGACGCCCTCAGGACAGCCCAAGAGAGGCAAAAGCTGCAAAGCGTCCCATCAGGTCTCCGACAGCACTCCCGGGAGGGGACCAAGAGGGAATCGTCATTGATTTTTAATTGGTTTTTGAAGGGTTTTGGCGTTCTCCCCAGTTCGGCTTCCAGACGCTCAAAGACGGCCCACGAGGCCCGACAGATCGCCTCAAAACGAGCCAAGAGGCCCCCAAGAGACCACCGAGACAGCCCAAGAGGGCCCCAAAACGGCCCAGGAAGCTTCCAAGACGGCCCAAAAGAGCCCCCAGAACATTCCAAGAGGAGCCCCAGATGGGGAACACGAACTGACATTTCGAGCCCTCGCCCACCAGAAGCTCCCAAGAGGCCCCCAGGAGTCCGCAAGAGGCCTCGAGAGGCTCCCAGGTGACGATAACGATGACGACGATCACGACGACGACGAGAACGATGACTATGGTGATGATGAGGACGATTATGTTGATAATTCAGGTGACGATACTGACGATGATGACGACGATTGCGGTGATGAAGATGGTGATGACGATGTTGTTGCTGATGGTGTCGATGGTGACGATTGTGATGATGGTGATGGTTACGGTGATGATGACGATGCCGCTGACGATGACGCCCGATATAATGGTGATGAGGGTGGCGATGATGACGATGACGATTCTCCTAGCTAAAACTTGAGCGCGCGCGAAGCGCGTGCGATGGTTTTAGCATATATATATACATACATACATACAAACAAACATATATGTATATGTATGTATGTATATGTACGTGCAGTTGTTTATGTATATGTGTATATGTGTTATATATATGTATATATGTAGATATGTGTGTATGTATGTATGTGTATATATATATACACACACGCACGCATATACATACATCAAAAATCATGGCGCCATTTGTTTCTCACACTGCATTACCCACTCACCCTCTCATAATGTGCCACCCGCCCACCCCCTCGTGGTCCCCAGTCTCTCAGGCGCACCTGACGCTGGCTTGGCGCGTCGCTTCCGATTCTGGCCCTCCGCGCTTCGGCGCGGCACTCCGTGCATTTCCCACATGTCCAATTCCCAAGCATCAACGTCCTGGGTTTGTCCCACCCACTGCAAGGCATAACGTGTTGCAGGGGCCCCCTCCGCGCACAGGAGCGTTTCCGTGCCGTAGCCCCCGGTCCTGTGCCACTCGTGGGTGCCTGCGGCCTTTCGCGGCGGCCATCGGCGCGCCGTGCTGGACTGCTGGGCTCCGGATCGCAAGGTTCGGACAGGAGCAGCAGGGCCCGCTGCGGCACAGCAGCCGTGGCCTCCAGTGCACGTGCTTCCGCGCTGGGAAAGCGGCCTGCCTCCGCTGCGGCGGCACCGCAGCCCTCGGCAGCGGAGGTGCTCGCGGGGCGCGTGGCCCCGGGGTGGCGGGACCGCGCCTGCCCCGCACGGTGTCGTGCGGCGCTGCTCTTGGGCGCAGTGCCCTGCGCAGGGGGCAGCGCGGCGCGGTTTTTGCACGCCCCGCGGCACAGCGGTTCGCGCAGCTGTCTAAGGTACCAGATTAGGTGCTGCGGGTCTTGGCGCGCGCTGCAGCGTGAAACGCCCGATTCGGAGAGTCAATAAGAAAGGTCGGTTTCGAGAACTGGCGACATGGACGCTCACCGAGAGGCTTTCGCCAACGATCTCATCGGTCAGCTTCGATCGCTTGCCGTGCGATTTGCGCCCCCATCCGACGGTGCCACCGTGTCGCCTTTAACCGCGCCTTTCGCGATGGCCGCGCATGGCGAGTTTACGATACGAAGGAACCCTGTCAACGAGTGTTCGGGACGTGCACACATGTATTGCACAAGTGCACCTCCAGACGAAGCTGGACGGCAGGAGTTCAAGCGAGCAGCATGGCACGCGTGCCGCCATAATTGCCCCCCGCATACCACGGACCAACAGCGTCCGGATCGCTGCGAGAGTCCTGACAGGTTTGCGCGGCAGGGCGAGGAGAGAGGTGACAGCAGTGCGGAACACGACCAGGGGAAATGAAGGGTTGAATATTGTGGAGGAGGCTAACTCGACGGATCGAGGAGGGGGAGTGGGGTTCAAGGTTGTCCGCGATTCGGTTGGTTCGTTTGCGTGGCAGGTGGTCTCGTTCTGTCTGTTCGGTTCGGGCGGTTGTCGTGTCGTTGCTGCGTCGTTGCGTTCTTTATGCGGCAGCTTGGGGCTTGTCCTTTTCGGGCAGAAGTTTTGTTTGTGAGGGGGGTGCGGAGAGGGGATGAAAGGATACGGGGTATGCTCAGGCTGTGAGACGGAGGGCGATCGAGGAGGATGGCAGGATGGAGGAACAGAGTGGTTGAACAGGGCAGACAAGGCGTAACGGGCGAGGGGTTGGAATGCTAGGGGTTGGAATGCTAGGACGCCACCGGCGCACTCTCCAGCCCCTTCTTTTGACCTCCGTAACCTCACCCTCTTACATATCATCGCCTGCTCTTCCTCTCGCCCTCTCTGTGCCCCTCTCCCCCTCCTTCCCTCCCCCGCCTCTCTCCGTCCCGTCCTCCGTCCCTTCTTCTGCCCATGTCCCTATCACTGTTCCCTCACCTCGCTCTCCCTCGCTCCTTTCTTATTCATCGAACTCCGACTTTGAATCAACACGATTAGACCCAAGCTGAGAAAGTAGGTCCAGGGCTCAAACATCCACTTCTCAGCAGGACCGATCCACCTCGGGGGCCCAAAACTGAGCAGAAATCTCGGTTGCAACGCCTTAGATGTTTTTTAATTTCAGCCTCAGTATTCACTCAGCATCGACGCTGGTGCATCCGTTTCGGCCCTAAATGCTCAGATCTATCGTCGTTTTATCAAGCCTCCACTCCCGCTTAATCCGGCGTCACCTTGTACTTGTTTCGAGTTTCGTCCGACTCAATGGCCTTTCAATCTGGCTTAGTAGCCCTGACTAGCTTACCTGGACGCTGTTCGGTAGTAAAGCATTGGAGCCTTGCGTATTCTCGGAATTCCTTGTTAGATTGTATCAGCGTCTTACCGATTTTGTGACGATTCGCGTCGATTCGGCGTCGATCAGCATCGATGAGCGTCGGTTAGCGTCGATTAGCGTCAATTCGCAAGATCCAGCACAATGACACGCGAGGCTCTCGTGAGTTGCCACAGAGGTTGCTATGGTGGGCAATCTCTGACCTCACATAGCTTGCAGCTTGCAATCGGGGATCAGGTACCCGAAGCGGCGGCCTAGAGGCTTTGACATCTCGAGCTCAGCAGCCCGTGGTGACCTGTTCCCGCAGAGACCTCCCAGGAGTTGCCTCCTGAAGAGACGCCCGACGTTGTCCCTCGCAAGACAGCAGCGAGTTCGCCGTCGGCCCGCTCGACGACGGCGGCGCGTCAGCGGCCGCGAGGTGATCATGAGCATATCGGCGAGCGACCGGGAGGAGGAGAAGGCCCACGAGAAGGAGGAGATGATGAAGGACGGTGGCTGTGGACGGGGAGGAGGACGAGGGGGAGGAACGGATGAGGAAGAAGGGGAGGATGAGATGGAAAAGGAGGGTGACGATAATCGCGAGCATGAGCAGGAGAAGGACGGGGAGGGGAGGAATGGGGAGAAAGAAGCTGGGGGATGGAACGAGGGAGGAAGGACGGAAAAAAGGACAAGGCAGGTGGCAGCTTTGAACACTCTGTCGTGTGTTTGGGCTTCCGCGGCACCGCCCATTACATGCAAGGCGCCGAAATAGGAATACTATGGGGCGCAGGAGGGTCTTTTGCTGTCGGGCTGTCGGAGAACCCATTCGTGGCCGCGGCTCGGTTCAGTCGGGTGCGTGGCAGTCGACGGGATTCGAGGTTCGAAGTGCGAGTTTACGATTTGGGTTATCTTTGGACGTCTTCGTCGGTACTTGGCGGTTTTCCTGCCGAGTGATGCTCTCTCCATCGGCCAAGGGCCACCTGAGGTTGTCCAATTCGTGCCCGGATGGCCGCAGGGGACCCAAGTTGTTTCCCGAAAGCCCGCCAGACGACAAGGATTTCCGAGGTCTTCGGTCTTCGGTTCGGTCGATCTGCACTCGGCCTGTTCGGTTCGGTCGATTGTAGCGACGTTGCGTCGTGCTCAGGCTGCTTTCAAACCGTAGGTTTCCGTCGGTTTTGGTCTCGGTTTCGGTCTGGTCGGTGGAAGTCTCTTCGGACGTCATGCCGCCTTCGAAGCAAGGGCCCGCGTCGTCGTCGAGGAGGCGCTCTTCTGGGATCTCGGCGTTCAGGGCTCTGTTTCGGGTCCCCTGGGACTGTCAAAAGACCATCCAGGATTCACACCATGCCCTGAATCATAAATCATCGCCCCCCCTTCACGATTGAAGTTGGTTCTCACCGGTCAAAACAGAGTGCTGATGATGATGATGATGGTGATGATGATGATGATCGTCCTGGGCGCTCGTGTGGACAGACCTTGTCGATCTTGGCGCACAATTCACTCGAGAGATCACGAGGCTACAACTTGCCTGCGTAAGAGAGGCCCTCAGGCCAAGAAACCTCTCTTGCGCACGGCCTCGAACCACTCGCCCATGGAGGCTCGGTATCCAGTGGAACCGTCCTTGCACTGGTGGCACGTGGTGCAGGCCTGGGCGGCAACGCTTGCCTCCTCCAAGGTGGCGTGCGTCGCCTCGACCGCCGTGGGGTCCCTGAAGGGCTTGGATCCGGCTTTGCTCTTGGCCTTGGCCTTGGCCAAGTCGTTGTCGCTGGCCTCCTTGAACTTGTTGATCCATTCGTTGCCTCGGGCGCACATCGTGTTGATGCTCACGGGCGCTTGGCGGCCCTCGCGTCGGATCTTGCGCAGGGCGATCGGTCCACCGACTCCGTCCACAGGCCTCAGGACCAGCCGTCGGCCTTGAACATGTCGTTGTTCCTCGCAGGGCAGCTTTCGCCAGGGCCGATGGCGCCGAGCTTGCGGAGAGCCCTCGTGGCGGCTTCGGGAGGCCACGTGCGAACCCTACCCACGGCTTGTGAGGAGGAGGGCGGGTCTCACTTCGTTCGGCAGTTCCCGAGCAAAGTGAACCTTAGTTACCCCTAGACATCGTGGGGTGTAGGTGTGGGTTCGCATGTGGCCCTTTAGGCCTGGTTGGCGTTTTCGGGCGGTTGTTTGAGGGCGTCACGGTACTCCACCGCGACGCCCCCGCCGATCTTCGAAGCCTTGGCGGGCGTTGCTACCAGCACTCCCTTGCCCAGGGCGCTTCCAGGATTCGCTCCAGAACGGAGCGACAAACTGGAGGCACCTTGGGGCATGGGCAACTGTAGCAAGCGCCGGCCTTGAGGTAGGTGTAGTGCGCGGGCGCTTCGGAGTTCACGAAGATCCGGACGTGCTGGGCCTTGTCTCTCTCTCGGCCCAGCGCATCTGCTCCTCGGGCTACCGGGCGGCGGGTTCGTCCTCGCCCTGGTCCTCTCGAGCCCGGGCGACGGCCACCGTGGGCTCGACCGCCAAAACGGTTTCGGGGACGCCCACGCGCCCTTCGATCTTGCCCGGCAGCACGCGCACTGTGCCCAGCTCGAGGGTGTCGCCCTTGACGATGCGCTTGCAGTTCATGATCGCGTACTCCTTGGCGAGCTCGGTGCGGCGAGCCAGTCTGGTCTAGCGCCAGTCGATATTTCGCGGCTTGGGGAACTTGTAGTCCTGCTCGATCGCGATTTGAGGTGCTCGGGATCCACAGGCAGTCGTTAGCTTCCACCTGCTTCCGCTTCGTTTCGCTTCCGCTCGTTTCCAATAGTTTTCCGCCAACTTCCGCCGCTTCCGCCAACGATTTCGCCGTTTCCGATAGTTCCCGCTTGCATCCGCCGCCTCAGCCCGAACAGGCGGAAGCTAACGAATGCCAGTGAGGTTCCCGGCCTCGCTGCTTTCGATCTGGAAGATCGCCGCGGTCTCCGCCTCGAGGACGCACAGGCGGCGCGCGTCCCCGGTGCCCAGGGCTCGCCAGACGACCTGCGCAATGCCGCGCCTGCCCCCGTGGACTCCCTCCTCGGCGACGCGCGCCACCTTGCCGTGTCAGGGGGGCCCTCGCAAGCCTCGAGGCCTGTTCGGTTCTTGGTATTCGCTTTCTTCTTGACGTTTTTCTCCGCTTGCTTCTTCTGCTTGAACTTCTGGGAGGTGCTCGTCTTCGCCTTCGGCGGCCTGCCTGCGAGCTTCGCCTCGGCCGCGCCTCGGCCCAGGTGATCGAGCGAGGCCCCGCTGCCAGTCTTGGCCTTCTCGCGCTGTCATTCGCGCGCGTGCTCGCCCAAGAACTCGCCCGAGGACTTGGGCGCCCGCCCGTTCTTGCGAGCACTTGTTCGCGACGCCATGATCCGCTTCTCGAGGGCGCGCGGGAACCGGGTCATTTTGATCCGCTCTTCTGGCGTTCTGAGTACGTCCCTCTGCTCGTCGGTGATCTCGAGGTCCAGTTCTCGGAGCTCCAGGAAGCAGGGGTTCTCGCCCTGCTCGTAGTCCCTGGGCAAGTCGCCCCGGTGGAAGCAGTTCCCGTCGAGGACGCTCCACTCGGGCACGGGCGGCGCGCCCTCGGGCCACCTCTGCGCGCCCTCCAGGCGCTCGCTCGCCAGGTTCTGCTCGATGCAGCGGCCGGCCTCGATGGAGTACCTCCACGGCCCCGTGCTTGTGACGACCGTGAGCTCGCCCTGCCCTGTCGGCCAGACCGCGAGGATTTGGTTCGCTTGTTGCCCTCGGAGCGGCGCCGCGTCGTTGTTAATCTCGCGGAAGCGGGCGTAGGCCTCGGAGACGCAGTAGAGGCGCTCGTAGGGCCCCCATGGGTCGGGGTTTTGTGCTGCTTCTGGGGCTCGGCCTTGGCCTTCTGGATCCAGCCCTGCCCCGTGGCCCAGTGCATCTCGGTCGTGACCCCCCGGGCGGCGGCCTTGAGCTGGCTGTGCGCGCGGGCGCCCAGCCCATGCAAGAAGCTTGCGACGTCGGGGGCCACGGGCGCGCGGGCTACATTCTGGAGCCACGCTTGGAGCGCCACTGGCTCGAGAGGCAGTCTGCAAACACGGGGCTCTGGCCGCGCTGTTGCTTGATGAAGTCGATGGTTCAGGGAGCGACGAGCCCGTCCGTCCAGGCCTTTGGCTGCCCCCGCGCGTCGATGGCCTCGAGGGCCCTCGCGTGTTCCTCCTCGGATAACTTGAGCAGAGCGCTGCCCCGGCCCATGAGCACTGCCCCCAGGGGCTCGCAAGCTCGGCCGTCGCCCCGCTCGCAGGTGGCGCCCCGCCGCCATGTGCCGTCCTCGAGGTTCATGTCGCTTACTCGGCAGTGCCTTGCGCGGGGGGCGCGGTGCGCGCTGCGCTCCTTGGCGGACTTGGGCCCCCTGCTCGGGTCGAACCTGCCCTCCCCTGCGGAGATGCTGATGGGTGATCCTGTATTCGTTCCCTGCGCTCGAGTAGGCCTGGTCCACTTGCTCTTTCATGTCGGGGTGGTCTGCCAACAGCTTGGCCATCTCGGCCTCGAGGACTGCCTTGTCCTCCTCGGCCTGCGTCTCGCGGTGCTTGCGGCGGAGGTTCTGGATGCGTCTCTTGGCGCCTGCAGCGTAAATCTCGCTCTCGCGGATGAGCGCTTGCTCCGCGCCCCGGAGCGTGAGCGACAGCGCGGTGGCGTCGTCGACGACCGCGCTCGCGATGGCCCTCTGCTGGTCTCAGGACCCCGACGAGGAG
>CAUYUJ010015582.1:896885-949385 GCA_963575745.1 Prorocentrum cordatum | reverse complement strand
GAAGGAAAGGGGGGGAAGAAGAAAGGTGGGAGACGGAAGAGAGCACTGGATGGCCCCAGGATCGATCTTCAACAAAAATGTGTTCGGGGCCTCATGTTTTGCACGTGTAAACATTGATTTTTCTCAATCGTTTTCACTATCGCACGCAGGGGGCGCTCAATGCGGGACCCAGCGGGGGGCGAATAATTTCGGGGCCTGGGGGGGTGGGCGGGGGTGGGGGGGGGGGCGAGGAGAAAGAGGAGGGGGGGAAGGAGGGGGGGGAAGGAAGAAGACAAGGATATGGCTGGCCTCGAGCCTCCTGGCCTCGAGCCTCTTGGCCTTGAGCCTCTCGGCCTCGAATTTCGTGGAGAAGTTCGCATCGGACTCGGCGCTCCCGCAGTGGGAGGTTATCAGCTTCTCGCGAGAGCTCAGGACCTCGGAAGGCGAGCTCGCCAGACCCGAGAGGCTCGACAAGCTCGTCTGCTCCGTCGGCCCGGCCATCGGAGTCTCGCTGCGAAGCTGCAGCGGCTCGAAGCAGACATCCCCGGGCCAACGTGGCAACGGGAAGTTGTAGGCTTGTCCCTGTTCGCTGCTTGTCGTTGCCTTTTTGCTGGCAGCGTTATATTGCTAACTTGTCGTTGGTAGCTCGTTGTTGTTCGCTTGTTGTTGTTGTTGTTGTTGTTGTTGTTGTTGTTGTTCTTGTTATTGTTCTTGTTATTGTTATTGTTCTTGTTATTGCTATTGCTATTGCTATTGCTATTGCTATTGCTATTGCTATTGCTTGCTTGCTTGCTTGCTTGGTTGCTTGGTTGCTTGGTTGCTGTTGTGTCTGGCTGTTGCGCTGGTTGCTGGTGCTGATGTTGTGCTTGCTGTTGCATATGTTGTTGTTGGTGGTGCTGTCGTTTAGCTGGTTGCGTTTTCTGTTGTGCGTGTGTTGTTGCTCCTGTTGTTTGCGCGCGATGCGCTGCTTGCGTGTGCTTTCGTTATTGGTGTCGTCGGGTATGTTGCTCTGGTCCCTTTCTCTTTTTTTTGTTTGTCTGGCGTCCTCGGGGCCCGCGGTCACCTCGTTGGGGGCCCGCCCCCAGAACCTCGTCCTCATTCTGCCTGAAGGCACCTCGTTCAGAGCTCCCAGCGGCTCGCAAGGTGCCTCAAGGCTGAGTCAGAACTCGGAACCGAGGCTGAAGGCGAGGCAGGGCGCGGCACCGAGTGCACGGCGTCGCGCTGCCTCGTCGTTGAGGGCTTGCAAAGACGGCTGCGCTTCTTCTCAGGCTCGACCCTACAGGAGTCCAGACTGCGCTTCTTGTCCGGGAGTTTGGTCCTCGAAGTGCGCGTTGTCCTCGAGCGTGCTGTTGTTCTGAAGCTTTTTGCCCTCGAGCTTGCACGGGCCCTTCTTGCCCCATCCAGTTTGACCTTGTTGTCCTCCAGCTTTACCTCCAGCTTGACTTTCTCGTCCTCCAGCTTGACCTCGAGCTTGACCTTCCTGTCCTCGAGCATCGCGTCGTCGGGGCTATTGTCCTCTGGCTTGCTGGTGTTTTCGCCCAGCGTGGTTGTTTGCGTCTCCTCGTGTTGCTCGGCGCCGTCCTCGGTCTTCACCTCTTCGAAGTTGCCGGTCCGCGTGCCTCCTGGCGCCCGTTCGTCGCCCTGCGTATGCTCGACGAAGAACATCGGCGAGGCGACGCCCCCGCCGTCCGATCGCTCGGCGAAAGGCCGCCATCGTCGCTGCCCGACTCGGCCGCCCTCGTTGCTTGAGCGGAAAAGGGGCTTGGAATGCTCGATCCTAAATGGGTCACAGAAAGTGCGGTGTCCTCAGCGGGCTTGACCCGAACAGCGCTTGCACTGCAGAGTTTGCGCCCACTGCACCGCATTGCTTGCGCCACCTCGGCGATGCGTCGGCGGGCCTCGGCGAAGCATCAGCGACGCGGTGGGCTTGGCCTGTGCTGTTGTGGCAGCTGTTGTTTGTGCTGTTGTTGTTTGTCTTGTTGCTGTTGTGGCCTGCTGTTGCTGTTGTGTGGTTGTTGGCTGTTTCTGTTATGGCTGCTGTTGTTTGCTCTTTGGTTGTTGTGTCTGTGAGTGTGTGAGTGTGTGTATGTGTGTTTGAGCGTGCGTGCGTTTGTGCGCGTGTGTGCGCGTGCGTGCCTTAGTGTGTTTGCGTGTACGCGCGTGTGCGCGTTGCCGCTAGGCGTCGAGGCTCGATCTTCGGATCGAGGCCCCAGGGTCCTCGCGTCCAAGCTTGGCGACCCGCGGATCTTGGATCCGATGTGCTCGCAGATGCTCAAGACCACGATCTCGAAGGACGAAGGGTCGAGCCTGCTCGATGGCAGTCTGGGCCCGGGGACGGCGGCGAGGGGGATCGACGATCGCCGAGGCTCGATCCTCGGACATCGAACCCGAGATCTTCGAGTCCAAGCGCGGTGATCTCCGGCCGCCCGAGGCCCCGCCCGCCTGTGTTCTGTCTCCCCACGTAGAGCTCTGCGTAGCCCGCCTAGCTTTTCACCGGAAGAGGCTCGCTCTCGACCCGCAGACCCACAAATCTCCGGATCTGGTATCCAAGGCGCTCAAAGCTGCATGGAACCAAGATCTCGGATCCTCGATCCGGGGATCGAGGATCGAGCTTCTTGGATGGCGGTCTGGGCCTGAGGTCGGCGGCGGGGGGCGATCGACGACCGCCGAGGCTCGATCCTCGATCCTCGGATCGCGGACCCGAGATCTCCGAGTCCAGGTGTGGCGATTCCCGGCTCTAGGATCCAAGGCGCTCGAAGATGCTCGGGGCCAAGATCTCGGATCCTCGATCCGAGGACCGAGCCTGCTGGACGGCGTTCTGGGCCCGAGGACGGCGACGGGGGAGATCGACGATCGCCGAGGCTCGATTATTGACCCTCGGATATCGAACCCGAGATCTTCGAGTCCCATCGTGGCGACCCTCAGACCTAGGATCCAAGGCGCTCAAAGCTTCTCGGAATCAACATCTCGGATCCTCGATCCGAGGATCGAGCCTGCTTGATGGCGGGGTGGGCCTGACGACGGCGACAGTGACGATCGAGGATCGCCGAGGCTCGATCCTCGATCCTCGCATCGCGAACCCGAGATCTTCGAGTCCAAGTGCGGCGATCATCGGATCCAGGATCCAAGGTGCTCGGAGCTGCTCGGAATCAAGATCTCGGGCCCTCGATCCGAGCATGGAGGATCGAGCCAGCTTGATTGCTTGATGCTTGATCGGGGGCCACTCGGCGACAGGGGCGGAGTAGCACCCCGCAGTTTCGAACGCCACTCGTGTCTGCTCGGACGCTCGCTTGGAGTTTGAAATGCAGATGGGGCTCGAGCGCGTGCCTCGAGACGCTGGCGCGGCACCCTCGTAGCGAAGCACGTGGGGGCGCTTGGCTAGGGACTCTCGTGCGCCAGGCACTTGCCGCTTGCCGCCGCTCGGCTCTCAGGCGTCCTGCGGCGTGAATGTGTCGGCCTCTGGCTCGGCCTTCGCGTCGGCCTGGCTCTTCTCGGGCTCGCGCTGGTTGGTCATCTCGTCGTCGTCGGCGTGGATTTGGGCGAACGCTTTGACATTCATCTTGATGTGCTGGTCGAGGGCCATTGTCTCGAAGTCGAGCTGCCTCACGGCGCTTGCGCAGACATGCATGGAGCGCTTGTCATGGTAGTTCCGCTCCTGGAGCTCGCGTGCCATGTCGGCGCTGCTCTTGACGCTCCAGCGCCACTTGGCGACCGCTTGCGCGGTGGCTCGCGCGCGGTCACCGCCCTGCACCGCGCCGTTCTGGCGGCGCCAGTTGACGAGCTGCTTGGCCTTGTGGGGGATCCCCTCGAAGATCTGATCGGCTGGCATGCCGGAGGAGAACTTGTCGCCCAACTTCTCGGCGGGCTCGATTTTCTGGTTGATCGGCAGCACGAGGTCGTGGAGATGGACGAGCTCTGCGGGGGGTGTCGGGGAGGGCATCGCCGACGCGCTCGGCGTAGGAGCCGAAGGTGAGGCGCTGGAGGTTCTCGGCGCCGAGCTCGATGTCTTTCTTCTTGGCCAGCTCGAGCATCTTCGACTTGAGGCTTGGCATGAGCTGGATGTGATTATCAGGCGGCCCCGATTGTCGAGTGTGTTTTAGAGGCGGGCGTGTTTCTCGCAGTGGGTTTTGTAGAGCAATGCCACCGCCAGCTTGACGCGCCTCTTGTCCGTTCTGTTGAAAATGTGCCCGTGCTCGATGCTCTGGAGAAAACCGCCGTTGTTGGCCATCTTGATGGCGGCTTGCTGGGCGCCCACCGACCGCGAGGCGCTGTCCTCTTCGAAAAAGCAGGCCGTCGTTATTGCTGCGTCTGCGCCGGGCGCGCTCGATTGGCATTGGCGCATCTCGGCAACAGAGATCTTGTCCATGATGAAGGACAGCTTGTCGAGGATCTTCTCGTTCTGCTCGGCCGCGCGCTCGGGGATCTCGGTCGAGCTCGGGCTCGCGACCCCTTGCAGGGCCGCGACAGGCAGGGTCGCCGCCTGGGCGCGCTCGGCGGCGCGGGACATGGCTGGGGCTCGCGACGCACTCAGCGGGGGGGTCGGCGCCCGGGGGGGGAGCGTCGACCTGGAACCGACGAGACTTTTTTTTCTTAGGCCACAGTAAGGCGTTATTTTTTGTTTTTTGCTGTAGCGCGCGCTGCGTGCGAGTGGGGCAATAACTGTGACGGGAATGAATGCTGCAGGCTCAGAGCGTTCATGAGACAGTTTATAGTTCTGCATTTCTAGAAAGGAATGAGACAACATGAGTTTCTCCTTTCAGAAAGGAATCCCGGATGCTGGGGGTCATATTGAATATATTCCAAAAGCCGAAAGGGAATTGTTCGGAGAGAGTTAGGGCCAGGAAGAACACAATGAGTTAGACAAATGAGTTTCCAGGGTTAGAAAGGAATGTCGAATGCCGTGGATAATTCTGAATCTCACAGACAATCGAATCAGCATTGCCCGAGAAGCGCCAGGGCCAAGAAGGAGAAAAGGAGTGATATCATCATTTGATAAGGCATTTTCAGAGTAAGAGAGGCATTTCGAGCACGAAGGAGAAATTCTGAATCTCAGAGACACTCGAAGCAAACATCCCCGAGGAGCGCAAGGGCCAGGAAGGAAAAAAGGAGCGAGAAAGGGATCTGGTAGGGAATTTCCAGCGTTAGAAAGGGATTTCGAATGCCAGGGGTAATTCAGCCTCTCGGAGACAATCGAATCATAATTGCTCGAGAAGCGCCAAGGCCGCGAGGGAGACAGGAGCTAGAAAGGAACGTGATAGGGCATTTTCAGAGCTAGAATGAAATGTTGAATGCCAGGGGTAATTCTGCATATCCTAGACAATCGAATCAGACTTGCTCGAGGAGCGCCGGGGCCAGGGAGGAAAAAAGGAGTTCGACCGGGCTGTGCAGTGGAATTTCCATAGTTAGATCGGCATTTCGAATAACAGGGGTAATTCTGCATCTCAGAGTCAACTGCCAGGACCAGGAAGAAAAAAAGGAGTTAGCAAGGAATTCGATAATTAATTTCAAGAGTTAGAGAGGAATTTCGAAAACCAGCGGTAATTCTGCATCTCAGAGACCGTCGAATCAGTATTGCCCGAGAAGCGTCAGGGCCAGACAGGAAGAAGGAGTTATACCGAAATGTGATGAGGAATTTCAAGAGAGGAATTTCGAATACCAGGGGCACGTCTGCATCTCAGAGACAGTCGAATCAGAGGTGCCCGGGAAGCGTCGGGGCCAGGAAGGGAAAAGGAGTTAGGAAGGAAGGAGATGCGAACTGTCTCCAGTTAGAGAGGAATTTCGAATGCCAGGGGGAACTCTGCATCTCAGAGACAATCGAATCACAATTGCCCTGGAAGCGCCAAGGACGGGAAGGAAAAAGGAGTGATGAAGGAATGTGGTAGGGAATTTTCAAGAGCTAGCAAGGAATTTCGAATGACATGGGCAATTCTGCTTCCCAGAGACAATCGAATCGGAAGTGCCCGAGAAGCGGCAGGGCCAGGAAGGACAAAGGAGTTAGGAAGGACTGTGATGCGGATTTCCTAGAGGTAGAACGGAATTTCGAAAGCCTGGGGTAGTTCTGCATCTCAGAGACAATCGAATCAGACTTGCCCGAGAAGCGCCAGGGCCAGGAAGGACAACGGAGGTAGAAAAGGAATGTGATGCGCAATTTCTGGAAGTAGAAAGGCATTTCGAATGCCGGGGGCATGTGTGCATCCCAGAGACAATCGAGTCAGACTTGCCCGAGAAGCGCCAGGGCCAGGAAGGACAAAAGGAACTAGAACGGAATTTGACAAGGAATTTCCACATTTAGAAATGACTTGCGAATAACAAGGGCAATTCGGCATCTCAGAGACAATCGAATCATAATTGCCCGAGCAGCGCCAGGGCCAAGAAGGACAAAACGGAGTTAGAAAGGAATGTGGTAAGGGATTTCCAGAGGTAGGGAAGAAAGAAATTTCGAATGCCAGGGGTAATTCTGCACGTCAGAGACAATCCAATCATAATTGTCCGAGAAACGCCAGGGCCAGGAACGAACAAGGAGTTAGAAAGGAATGTGATATGGAATTTTCAGAGTTAGACAGGAATTTCGAATCTCAGAGGCAATTCTAAATCTCAGCGACAATCGAATCAGAATGGCCCGATAAACGCCAGGGCCAGGAAGGAGACAAGGAGTTCGAAGGGAATGCGATGCGGAATTTCCAGGGGTGGGAATGATGTTTTTTTGTTTTCACGGCGCCAGGGGGTCTGGGCCAGGAAAGAAAAAGCGGAGTTAGATCGGCATTTGACAAGGAATTGCCAGAGTTAGAAAGGAACTGCGTTTTGATTTTTTTTTGTTTATTGGTTTCTTTGGCGACGACAGGGGTCTGGGCCAGGGGGGGAACCACATCAGGCAGGAATTGGATGCAGAATTTTCAGAATTTGACAGGACAGATTTTGGTTAACGACGCCAGGAGGTCTGGGCCAGGGAAGAATAACAAACACTTCGAGAGGACTTGCTTCCGGAATCTCCAGAATTCGACAGGATCTGTTGTTCGCGGGGATCTGGGGCGGGAGAGAAAAAGGAGTTAGACAGGAATGCGTTAATGAATTCCAAACGTTAGGAAGGAATTCCGCTTTTTACGACGCCGGGAGGTCTCGGTCAGCAACGAGGAGAATATTGAGTTACAAAGGGGGTTCGCATGGAATTTTTCGGTTTGGAAAGGGATTTCGCTCTTGGTCTCCCGTTGTTTCCGGCGCCAGGAGGTCTGGACCAGGAGTGAAATACATGTTTTCTTTTGTTTTTCATTTTTTTGCTTAAAGAGAGGATTTCCATGAATTAGAAAGGAATTGCGTTTTTTTCCGTTTGTCTACAAACAAGAACAGAAAGAAAAAACGACGCCAGGTGGTCTGGCCCTCGAGCGAACAAAAAAGGAGCTAGACAGGAACATGTTAAGGCATTAAACAGGAACTTGTTAAGGCATAGCCAGAGGCGGACAGGAATATATGTATATATATATATATACAACGTGTTATTATGTTTATGTGTTGCCCCGCCTGGAAGTGGTGGGCCTGAAAAGCCTTCGCGGTGAGGTCGCGCTCGTGCTGTTGCGAAATTTATAGAAGAAATAGTCGGGGACAGGACGGAAAAACCGGGGTTGGGAAGGAATGCGGTGTGGAATTTTTCAGAGTTTGGCAAGATTTTGTTTTTTTGCGACGCCAGGGGGTCTGGGCCAGGAAAGACACAATAATAAGTTCGAACGGAAATTTATAAGAAATTTCCAGCGTTAGAAAGGAATTGCATGCCTTGTTGTTTTTTGGTTCCGACGCAGGAGGTCAGGGCAAGGAAGGGCAGCTAGGATATATAATGGAAATGTATGGGGAATTTCCAAGGTAAGAAAGGAATGTGTTTTTCAACGACGCCGGGGGGCATGGGCCAGAAAGGACAACATACGTTAGAAAGGAATTTGATTTAAAAAAAAGGTATCTCCAGAGTTAGCGAGGGTATTCGTTTTGAAGTTTCTTTTTTTACTGATGCAGCTACGACGCCAGGAGCTCTGGGCCAGGAAGGACAGAACGAGGTAGACAGGAATTTGATATGAAATGTCCAGAGTTAGACAGGGATTCCATTGTTTACGACGCCGGGAGGTCTGCGCCACGGAAAAAAAAGGAGTTAGAAAGTGATTTGATCAGGAGGTTCCAGAAGTAGAAAAGGAAATCTGTTTTTGTGTGTTTCCTTCCCGCATTCTTTTCTCACGACGCCAGGGGGCCTGGGCCGGGAGAGAAAAAAGGAGTTAGAAAGGAATTTGATAGGGGGGCTCCCAGAGTTGGGGCGGAATGTCTTTTTTAGCGACGCCAGGATGTCTCGGCCAGGAAAGGGAACAAAGTTAGAAAAGGAGTTTGATGAGGAATCCCCGGAGTTAGAAAGGACGCTTTCGACGCCGAGTCAGAATTTCCCGAGAAGCGCCCTGGCCAGGAAAGGAAGAAAGGAGTTAGAAAGGAATCTGACAGAACAAATCCAAAGAGTTAGACAGGAGTTTTGAATGCCAGATGGAATTCTGAGTCTCAGGGGCAATCGAGGCGGAATCGCCCGAGATGCGCTCGGACCAGGAAGGGAAAAAGGAGTTGGAAAGTAATTTGATAGGGGGTATCCAGAGTTAGAAAGGAATGTTGAGAGAGGGTTTTGGATCTCAGAGACAATCGAGTCAGAATTGCCTCAGAAGCGCCGGGGCGGGGCCAGGAAGGTAACATAGGAGTTAAAAAGGATGCTGGCAAGGAGCTTCCAGAGTTAGAAAGGAAATTCGAATGCCGGAGAAGCTTTAGAATATCATGGGGAATATCACGCGTTGGTATACCTGTGTTACGTTTTGTGTTTACGTGCTTTACGTGTTGTTTTACGTGTTGTTCATTTTACGTGCTGTTTTTGTATGTTGTGTTACGTGTTGTTTGTACGTGAATGTATATATACATATCATTTTTACGTATTGTGTTTGCGTATTGTTTTAACGCATTGTTTTCATCACGGTGACATTCAATGTTCTCTTTCTCAAGGTTATTTCAAAAAAATGTTCTCTTTCTCAAGGTTATTTCAATATTCGATTTTTCTTTTGTATTCTTCACCTTCTTTTTATTTCCACTGGTTTTCTTTTTTTCACTTATGCCCTTTTTTAATTTTTTTTTATTTTTTTTATTTTTCTTTTCTTTTTTTTAGTATTTATCAACCCAACTTTATTTTTATCCTTCACTTTCTTTATTTCTTATTCTTCCTCGGGCAATTCGGATTCGATTGTCTCTGTGATTCAGAATGCCCATGGGTATTCGATTTTTCTTTATCGGACATTCCTTGTCACATTCCTGTCTAACTCCTTTTTCCTTCCTGGCCCTGGCGCATCTCGGGCAGTTCTGATTCGATTGTCTCCGAGATGCAGAATTGCCCCTGGCATTCGGAATTCCTTTCTAACTTTGGAAATTTCTTGTCACATTCCTTTCTAGCTCCGTTTTCCAACCTGGGCTTGGCGCGTTCCCGGCAATTCTAATTCGATTGTCTCTGAGATGCAGAATTGCCCTGGCATTCGAAATGCCTGTCTAACTCTGGAAATTCCTTTCCACATTCCTTTCTAACTCCTTTGTCCTTCTTGGCCCTGGCGCTTCTCGGGCAATTCTGATTCGATTGTCTCTGAGATGCAGAAGTACCCCTGGTATTTGGAATGTCTTTCTAACTCTGGAAATTCCGCATCACATCCCCTTCTAACTTTATTTTCGCCCTGGCCTTTTTCGGGCAACCCCTTCGAATTCATCACCCCCCAGGCCGCCGCACGCTAGTTTCGTCGCATTCGATTGTTTCGGAGATGCAAAATCGCCCTTGGCATTTGAAATTCCTCTCCAACCCTGGACATTCCTTATCAATTTTCTGTCTCACTTCTTTTACCTTCCTGGCCCTAGCGCTTCTCGGGTAATTCTGATTCGAGTGTCTGTGGGATGCAGAAATACCCCTGCTATTCGAAATTCCTGTCTAACTCTGGAAATGCTTGATCAAATTCCTCTCTAACTCCTTTTTTCCTTTCTGGCCCTGGCGCTGCTCGGGCAATTCTGATTCGACTGTCTCTGAGATGCAGAAGTGCCCCTGGTATTCGAAATTCCGTTCTAACTCTGGAAATTCCGCATCAACTTCCTTTCTAGTTTCTGTTTCTTTTCTGGCCCTGGCGCTTCTCGGGCAATTCTGATTCGATCGTCTCTGAGATGCAGAATTACCCCTGGCATTCGAAATCCCTTTCTAACTCCTTATCAAATTCTTTACGCTTCGCGTATCCCCACCAGCCCATCTCACAACAGCAACTCATGCGAAGCATGCCGACAGTCGTGTTTTTCAGGCGTGTGTCCGTTTGGTCCCGCATATCTCCCCTGTTCCTCCCTCCTCCCGCCTCCTTGTACATCCTCCTTGTGGGGGGAGCGGGAGAAGGACGAGGCGGAGGAGGAGGGAGAGAAAGCGCTCCTCGTGATTTGAGTCGTTTGGGGTTTCTCGTCCTGGTGTGAGTCGTTCGGGCTTTTCGTCATGGTGTGAGTCGTTCGGGCTTCTCGTTCGGGCTCTCGTGGGTCGTGAGTTGTTCGGGCCCCTCATCCTGGTGTGAGTCGTTCGGGCCCCTCCTCCCTGGTGTGACTCGTTCGGGCTCCTCGTGTGTGAGTCGTTCGGGGCCCGCGTCGTGGTGTGAGTCGTTCGGGGCTCCTCGTGGTGTGAGTCGTTCGGGCGCCTCGTCCTGGTATGAGTCGTTCGGGGCCCCTCTGGGTGTGAGTCGTTCGGGCTCTTCGTGGGGTGAGTCGTTCGGGCCCCTCGTCCTGGTGTGAGTCGTTCGGGCTCCTCGTGGGGCCTCTTGGGGGCCTCTTGGAGCCTCTTGGGGCCTCTTGGGGGCCTCTTGGGGGCCTTTTGGGGGCCTCTTGGGGGCCTCCTGGGGCCTCTGGGGGCCTCTTGGGGGCCTCTTGGGGGCCTCTTGGGGGCCTCTTGGGGCCTCTTGGGGGCCTCTTGGGGGCCTATTGGAGGCCTCTTGGGAGGCTCCTGGGGGCCTCTTGGGGCCATCTTGGGGCCTCTTGCGACCTCCTCAGAAGCGCAAAGAAGCGTTGCCCCCTGAGAAAAACAAAATGAGCCCCAAACCTTCGTACAATCAATGATTCTGCTATGAAGGAAGATGAGCGCGGCCCCCTCGGGAGGCCAAAATGGGGCCAAAACCTTCGTAAAAGCAATAAGTTTGGCTTCACAGAAGAGGAGAGGGCTCCAAGAGCGTCCCCCCGTCGGGGCCAGAATCCTCGTGAGGGTCGTCGTTTTTTAGGCCTCCCAGGAGTCGAAATTGACCCCCCTGACGACCCGCGGGGCGCCCTCTCCAGGCCCAGGGGGAGGGGGTAGGGGGAGGGGTAAACCCCTCCCCGAAGGGGAAGAAGGGGGGTTGAGGACAGAGGGGGCTCGCTAAACCACTCACGCCCTAAAGGGCTGGTGGGATTCCTTTCTAACTCCTTTTCCCTTCCCGGCCCTGGCGCTTCTCGGGCAAGTCTGAGTCGATGGTCTCTGCCATGCAGACTTGCCCCTGGTATTCGAAATGCGGTTCTAACTATGATTTGTTTTTCAAATGCCGTGCTAACTCCTTTTCCTTCCTGGCCCTGGAGATTGTCTCTGAGATGCAGAATTACCCCTGGTATTCGAAATTCCATTCCAACTCTGGAAATTTCTTATCAACTTCATGTGTCACTCCTTTTTCCTTCCCGGCCCATGGCGCTTCTCGGGCAATTATGATTCGATTGTTTCTGAGATGCAGGATAACCGCTGGCATTTGGAATTCCTTTCTAACGCTGGAAATTCCATGTCACATTTCTTTCTCACTTCTTTTACTTTCCTGGCCCTAGCGCTTCTCGGGCAATTCTGATTCGAGTGTTTGTGGGATGCAGAATTACCCCTACTATTCGAAATTCCTGTCTAACTCTGGAAATGCTTGATCAAATTCCTCTCTAACTCCTTTTTTCCTTTCTGGCCCTGGCGCTGCTCGGGCAATTCGGATTCGATTGTCTCTGAGATGCAGGATTGCCACTGGTATTCGAAATCCTTTTCTAACTCTGAAAATGCCTTATCAAATTCCTTTCTAACTCCTTTTCCCTTCCTGGCCCTGGCGCTTCTCGGGCAATTCTGATTCGATTGTCTCTGAGATGCAGAATTACGCTGGTATTTGGAATTCCTTTCTAACTCTGGAAATTCCGCATCACATTCCCTTCTAACTTTATTTTCGTCCTGGCCCTTTTCGGGCAACCCCTTCGAATGCATCACCCCCCCAGGCCGCCGCAAGCTAGCTTCGTCGCAGCTACAGCATGCCCGCCGCTAATAATTATGTACTGTAGCACCCTACAGTACAGCTGCAGCACTAATTGCTCAGCGAATTAAAACGGTAGTTCAACAACATCAGAGTACATCGCTGGTGCATCGGCGATGCGCGCCCGATCGTGAATGCGCACGTTCCTTGGCCGGTTCGGGCTATCGAACCACTCTTTGCGATCAATGGGCGGTTGGGGATCGATGCATCCCCTTATGCCTTATCCCCCCCTTTCGTTGCCCATGGGTTCGGTTCAGCTCGGTGCTTCGAAGAGGTTCGAACGTTTTCAGTTTCGGAGACTCGGGGAAGCTCGGGCCTGGGCAATTTCGGGGAGAGATGAGGAGGGGCAAGAGGATGGAGGATGAAGAGGAAGGGCCATGAACCGTGTGAGGGATGCGCTAAAAAGTAACTCCAATGCTCTGCCTGCTCGAAAAACGCATGTAACATCACAATCCAATCGGTCCCCATGGCCCCACACGTTCCTGACCCGGGAGCGGCTGAGAAAGTGGGAATCCCATGGCCCTGCCGCGCGTTCGTGACTTCGGCAAACTCAAGTGGTAAGATTCCCACAGGCCTACCACACGCTCGTGATTGCGGAAGCTGAAATGGTGAAGCCACCATGGCCATGTTCAGCGTTTCTGATGCTGTTGCGAGCCGACATGATAGCAACTTCGATGCACAACTTCCCCCGCGGATTATCAAGTTCGGCCGCCGCGCCCCTCTCCACAATTAAATCAGATCGACGCGGGATTCAGCAAAAATAGATGGGGAAAGGGGGGGTATGATTTATTATCGCAGGCACGAGGTTACTACTACAACGACTACTACTACCACCAACATTACTACTCCTACTCCTACTATTACCATTTCGTATACCACTACAAAGAACATGTGCACCACTACAACTACCACCGCCACCACCAATTTTACAACTAATACCACGACTACTACTACTACTACCGCGCTTGCCACTTCCATTTGTACTACCACTACTACTTCTACAAAGGCTACTGGTATTACTACTCGTACGACTATCACCCCTATTACTACTACTACTACTACTACTACTACTACTACTACAACTTCTATTATTACTACTACTACTACGACTACTACTACTGCTACTACTACCTACTACTACTACTACGGCTACTACTACTACTACTACTACTACTACTACTACTAGTAGTACTAGTACTGGTACTACTACTATTACTACTACTACTACTACTACTACCACTACTACTACTACTACTACTACTACTACCACGACTACTACTACTACTACTACTACTACTACTACTACCACTACCACTACCACTACCACTACCACTACTGCTGCTAGTAAAACTACTACTAAAACTACTACTACTACTACTATTACTACTACTACCACTACTACTACTACTACTACTACTACTACTACTACTATTACTGCTCCTATTAGTACCAAAAAAACCCTACTATTGCAACTACTACGGCTACTACTACTACTACTTCTACTTCTACTACTACTTCTACTACTACTACTACTACTACTACTACTATTTCGATCACTCCTACTATTACTACGATTAGTACTTCTACTACTACTACTACTACTACTACTACTACTATTACTATTACTATTACTATTACTACTACGACTGCACCCGCAATTTTCACGGTGACTGCGACTACTAGTATTGCGGATCGTTCTACCATTTTTTCTACCACTACTACTACAAGTGCAACAACAACAGCAAACACGACCACCACTATTACTACTGCCACTATTTTTATGGCTAGTACTGCGATGACTATTACTACTACCACGACTACGACTACGACTACTCGTATTACTACGATTACTACTACTACTGTTACTCATCCTTTTTGTGCTACAAGAAATATTGGTAGCACTCCGTACTGCTATTACACGTGGGAAACTTAACCAGTCGATGATTTGGAAATTACTAAAATGGATTTTGAAATCGATTGTGGTGTCGGTAAAGAGATCGATAGTGAATTCGATAGTGAGGACGATTGTAATGTTGATCTGAGACCAACAGTGAAATCGACTCCAAGAGATCGATGGTGGGATCGATCGCGAGATCGTTCGTGCGATCTCTAGTGAGATCGCTTGTGGGGTCGATAGTGATATCGATTTTGAGATCGATTGTGAGATCGATACGGAAGTGGGTAATGAGATCGATGGTGAGACCGATCGAAAAGAAGATCGACCAGGAACCCGGGAACCCGGGAACGTCGCCGCGCTCCGAACTCGGCCCGGAACCCGTTACAGGAGCTTGTGAACCCGGAGACGGGAACCCGGGAACCCAGCGTTCGACCAACATTGGCGGGACATTTTCGCCAAATGTTTCAATCTCCGCGAGGAAATCTTCAGTGCAAGCACTGGTTGGGGAACTACTACTGCTACGACTACTACGACCAGTGATACGAATACGACGACTTCTATTATTACTACTACGACTTCTTCTTCTGCAAGTACTATTTGTATTTTTACCAATGCTGAACAAATATTGTTTGCGCCACTGCTACTACAAATACGATTGCCACTACTTACTGCTACTACGACGACTACTACCACTACTACTACTACTACATCGACTACGAGTACGACTTTTGTTACTACTACTGTTACTACTACTACTACTACGACTGCGGCTACTACTACTACTACTACTACTACTACTACTTTCTACTACTACTACTACTACTACTACTACTACTACTACTACTACACCTGCTACTACTACTACTACGACTACTACTAGTCATTCTTTTGATTACTGCAAGTGCTACTAGTACTACCACTACGACCAGTACCGCTACGACCTTCCTTACCATCATGTTCTACTTCTCCCACTACTTCTGCACCTAGCACAACGATTACTACTATTACGATCACTACTACTACTACTACTGCTACTACTACTACTACTACGACTACTACTACTACTACTACTACTACTACTACTACTACGACTACTACTACTACTACTACCACTACTACTTGTATGACTACTACTACCACTACTACTGTTACCACTACCACTACCTCTACCACTACAACTACCACTACTTCCATTACTGCTACGACTATTGCTAGTAGTATTGTTACTGGGGCCGCTGCTACTACTTCTACTACCACTCCCACTACCATTATCATCACTACTACTACTTCTACTTATGCTAATGCTGCTGCTGCTACTACTACCACTACCACTAGCACGATTTCCCAACGGACCTGTGGTGTTGGGTCCTCGTGTCGAAGAGACAGACGCTCCCCACGTTCCTCCTCTCCTCATCTCCTCTCCTCCTCCTCTCCTCCCCCTCCTCCTTCCCCCCCCCCTCTCGACTCTCGTCACCCTCTCATTGTGGCACACCCCTCACACGATTCGTGGCCACATAGGGTGCTCCACTTGAGGTCCCAATGTCGCGGTTCGTACTTCGCACCGCGGCGCCGCCCCATTTTGGCACACCCTTCACACGTTTCGTGGCCCCATCAGGAGCTCCACCTAAGGCCCCAGTGGCGCAGTTCGCATGGCGGCGCTGCATTTCGGCACACCCCTCACACGTTTCGTGGCCCCACAGGGAGCTCCACCGAAGGCCCCACTGGAGCAGTTCGCATGGCGCCGCCGCCCCATTTCGGCACACACCTCACACGTTTCGTGGCCCCATAGGGAGGTCCGTCCAAGGCCCGGTTCGCATGGCGGCGCCGCCCCATTTTGGTTCACCCCTCACACGCTTCGAATCCCCATAGGGAGCTTCACCGAAGGCCCCACTGGCAGCGCCCGCATGGTGGCTCCGCCCTGCCTCGGCGCACCCCTCACACGCGTTGTAGCCCATAAGGGGGGCTTAGCCCAAGACCCCAGCTGTAGCGCCCCCATGGCGGCCCCGCCCCATTTCGGCACACCCTTCACGCGCTTCCTGGCCCCATGAGGAGATCCACCGAAGACAATACTAACAGCGACGGTTTTCACATTTGCATGAGGTTGGGCCTCTCGCCAGGCGAATTGTGTTGCCACGACTTTTGTTTTTATGGCAGCGGTTGTGAGTATTATTGGTTTCAATGTGTATTACTACTACTACTACTACTACTACTACTACTGCTACTACTACTACTACTACTGCTACTACTACTACTACTACTACTACTACGACTACTAGTAGTAGTAGTAGTACCACTACTACTACCACGATTACTACTACTACTACTCTTACTACTACTGCTACTACTACTACCATGACTACTTCCACGACTACTGCGGCGACAACTACTACTACTACTACTACTGCTACTACTACTAGTACTACTACTATTACTACTACTACTACTACTACTACTACTACTACTACTTACTACGTACTACGTACTACGTACTACGTACTACGTACTACGTACTACGTACTACTACTACTACTACTACTACTACTACTACTACTACTACTACTACGACTACTGCTACTACTAGTACTACTACACTACTGGGACTACGACTACGACTGCGACGACGACCCTCGCTACTGCTAGTATTGCCCTTATCATTGTTACTATTGCTATTACGAGCATTTCAGTTTCTTCTACTAGTTCCAATCGTACGCCTAATCCCACGCCTACCACTGCCACTACGACCGCGAGTATTACGACGACGACTACTACGAGTACTACGACGACTACTACTTTTACGACTATACTACTACGACTACTCCTATTTTTACGACCCACTACTACTACTACTACTACTATTACTACTACTACTATTACTACAACTACAATTACGACTACATGAATTCCATTTCTACGATTTTTAACACTACTGTTACTAGGACTACTACTGCTACGATTGTCTACTACTTCACGCACACTACTACTACTAATACTACTGCGACTACTATTACTACTACTACTACTACTACTACTACCACTACTACTGCTTCTACTGCTACTACTATCCTTTCCACTGATGCTGCTACTCGTCCCTTCCAGTTGTACTACAATTTCTCGTACTACTACTGCCACGACTACTGCTGCTATTACTACGAACGCCACCGCTACTTCTCCTGCTCCTAGTATTACTATCACTACTACGACGACGACTACTTCTTCTACTGCTGCTACTGCTGCTGCGGCTGCCACTATTACTACTATCGCTACTACTACTACTACTACTACGACTACGATTACTACTACTACTACTACTACTTCTACTACTACTTCTACTACTACTACTACTACTACTACCACAACCACTACTACTACTACTTCTACTACTACTACTATTACTACTACTACTACTACTACGACGACTTCTACAACTACTACTATTCCAACTGCTACTATTACTACTACTGCTACTACTACTACTACTACTACCGCAACCACTACTACTACTACTACTACTACTTCTACTACTACTACTACTACTTCTACTACTACTACTACTACTTCTACTACTACTACTACTACGACGACGACTACTTCTACTACCACTACTACGACTTCTACAACTACTACTATTTCAACTACTACTACTATGACTACTACCACTACGACTACTACTACTACTACTACTACTACTGCTACTGCTACTGCTACTGCTACTACTACTACTACTGCTACTGCTACTGCTACTACTACTACTACTACTACCACTACTACTACTACTACGACTAGAAGTAGTAGTACTACTATTATACTACTACTACTACTACTACTACGACTACTACTACTACTACTACTACTACCACTACTACTACTACGACTACTACTACTACTAGTATTATTATTTCCACTACTGCTAGTACTACTACTTCGACTTTACTTCCACTGCAAGTGCTGTATCCTTTTTCCTCGCAGCCCCCCTCGTTGTTTTTCCTCCCCGAGCGTTTCGAATTACCGGAAACGGGCCACCAGAGGTTTCTACATATGCCATGTAGTTTGTCTTGTAAAAATACAGTGGGTTCTACACATGGAAAAAGACAATGGCCAGAATAAGATGTTTGTTAGAAATCTGGGGCTTGGACCTTCCTTCTCTCCAACCCACCTCATCCCCTCCACTTCTCTCTCCTTTCCCCTCCCCTGTTTGTGATCCCCTCCGAAGTCACGAACGTGTGGCAGGGCTAGGTTGTCGTCGTCGTTGTCGTTGTCGTCGTCGTGATCGTTGTTGCTTTCATGCGACGAGCGACGACGACGAATACCTTTTTGCTTGTCATACATCCCACGTGCGAATTGCCCGAATAACTTGTTTTTCATCCCCCTGGGATTCCGATCTTTATTATCCCCCAAGTGTTCGTATCATGTGTCTTTGGTGAAGGATTGCTAGGGTCCCCCATGACCTTCGATTCGAATTTTCGGAGTTCAGCCAGCAGTAGAACATCATCGTCGGGATGGCACTTCATGAGGCGAGGTCAGGCGTTTGCGAAGCGATTGCACATGCCAATTCACCCCCCCCCGCAGTTTTGCAGCGACTGAACATCTTCAAGGCACGAGTCGATCAGCACAGATGTGCCTCTCATCCTCGTTTCAATGGTTGCTGCCATTCGGTGGCCCTCCTGATAGAGGCTTTGTTTACTTGAGGGCCTCGCTTGTCGGTGCGCTGATTATGAGAGTGGTTACTCTGCCCTCTATCTTAGCTGGGTGTTGTTTTTCAGTGCGGGCTTCGGCAGCATCTTATGACCTGCTCCTGGGGCCTCTTGGGTGTGGCTTCGTCAAGCAGCCGTGCGCCTGCCCTGGGGGCACCCCGAAGCCGCGGTGAATGCCGAGGCGGACTTGGGCCACCCTGGGGTCGCGAAGACTACCGGAGAGGAAGACGCAAGTCAACGTCCTCACACCCATCCCCATCCCCAGCGGGCCAGGGTTCCGTAGCGTCACCAGACTGCCCCTTTCAATGTGCGATGAATGCCGCGGAGTCCGACGGATGCGGCATCTATCCTCAGCTACGGGAGCAGGTCGGTCAGCTCTTCCAAGGCTGTCCCAGTCGGGATTGGGATCGGTCTGACGACGTCGAGTCGGGGGCACGATCTCTGTCACGAGGTAGCCGTGAGGGCGGGCGGGGGGGCGGCCGTCGCCCTTTGAGAACCTCAGACTCGGGCACATTGCCGGCAGCTGGTCCTCATCACCGAGATAGTTTGCGGGCATTCTCCTACCCGCGCGCTTCACGGCACATGGCTCAGCACCGATTGGTTTCCGGACAGCAGCCAGGCATCAAAATACGCGAACGCGCCCCGTCGTCCGCGCGCGCGGTGGCGGGCAGGAACGATTCCGTGTTCGCGCCCCAAGGTCAACAGCGGGGGCAGGCCCCACAGACTGCAACCCAGGAGAACGGCCAACGGTCCGTCTTCACCGTCAGTCCACGATCGGCCAGCAGGTGTGATTAGGGAAGCTCCAGTGCACATGGGCTCCACGGCGTATGATGCTCCAAGCAATTATAGCCTTGATCACCAGAAAGAATTTCGAGCGCCAGAAAAAGTACCGAAACTTGAGGGTTTTCACGTGTCATGCCCTGGGAGACACTCGCCCGACACTGTTTCGACACTCTTTCGACATTGTTTCGGGTGCTCGAAATTATTTCTGGGATGTGGTCCTTAAGTAGGATGGGAAAAACGTAATCCCAACCGAGGTTGGGCAGGCGACCGCCGCCATGGGTGCCCGGCTCATGATGAGCACAGCCTTTCGCAACAGCAGCGGCATTGGGCGTCGGCGAGAGTGTTGGGGACTGGGTTTGGGGTGGTTATCTCGGAAAGAGCACGCTGCGGGAGACGGGACGAAAAAAAGGGGGGGCCCAGCTTCAAGCTACCTCACCCCCCCTCCTTCCCAACGGGGGGGGGGTCCGAAGCTCCCCCCCCCTCTCTCTTTGCGAAGCTGGGGCCTCCCTTTGAGGAAGGGGAGGAGGGGAGGGCTTCGGAAGCTACCCCCTCCCTCCCCTGGTATAAAGGGGGGGGGGGGCGTCTTCGGAATCTAGACCTCCCCGCCCCCTCTGTGCTTCCAGGGTGAGCCCGGGCTCCCGGGCGGGGCCTCAGAAGCTACACCCGCCCTCCCTTTGCGAAGCAGGGGGTCGCCGGTCCCAGGGGGGGGACCTCGGAGGCTAACCCCCCCTCCCTCCCGTTTCCGAGCTGAGGATGAGCATGGGCTCATGTTTGCAACGGGGGGGGGCTTCCGGGCTTCGGAAGCTACCCCCTCCCTCTTTGTGGATCTGCGCGCGTTGTCGTCGTCGTCGTCGTTTTTCACCACCCTCCAAAGCACCCCAACCCATCCCGAACGCCTCAGTTTTGCCCTGCATTTCCAGTGGGGGGGTCGGGAAACAGTGAAAATAACACATCGAACCCGTACCCCCCCCCACCCGAAATTCCGGTCAAATTCGTGTCTTCGGGTTGGGTTGGGGTGGTCTGGTAGTTAGTCAGTACTCGTCCACGTACTCGTACTCGCACTCGTACTCGTACTCGTACTCGTACTCGTACTCGTACTCGTCGTTGTCGTCCTGTCGTCGTCGTCGTTGTCATCCTCGTCGTCGTCGCTGTCGTCCTTGTAGTCATTGTCGTCTTTGTCGTCGTGCTTCTCGTCTGCGTCTATGTCGCTCTCGTCGTCGCGCTGTCGTCGTCATCGTCCTTGTCGTGGTCGTTATCGTCGTCTCGTGTTGACTTCATGTGGAGCAGAGGGGTGAATCATTACTATGTAGTGGTTTCCACACTCAGTGTTTCCACATTACGAGTAGCGTATGTTGGTATGTTGTCCGCCCCGCTGCGTTGCCAGATGGCGAGCACATTTCCTATTAGTTGTTCGCCCTTGCAGTGTTGCCATGTGATGTGCGTAGCAGTTGTTGATGTGTGTCCGCCCTCTCCGGTGCCACGCCACAAGTGCGTTCGACGTTCGAGGGCATCCGAAGTATTTCGTAAAGAATTCCGTGAGATTCTTGAGGATTTGTATGAGTGTCAAGCCCAGAGACGGAGGAGCGGAGTGGGGAGAGGGCGGTGGGTTTGGGGTTGGGGAGGTCCAGGGGGGGGGCAGTTCATCGTAGTCGATGTCGTCGTCGTCGTCGTCGGGGCAGAGAGGTGAGAGTACCACTAACCCTGTGTTCCATGCACTTGCTTGTCAGTTTTATAACACCATAGGCCGAGCAGGCGCCACAACGAATGCAAGAACAAATCATCGGCCGACAGCGGAACCTACCCAAGCCATTCAGGGAAGAGCCGAAACGGGCCAGATCCGAAATTGGCCAGGACGAAACGGAGCGGAGGCGAAACGGGTCGGTACGGAATGAGCCGAAGCCGAATCAGGCCTCTGCCACCGTGAGCTAAAATTTGCTGGAGCCGGAGAGGGCCGAACCCAACATGGGCCAGAGCCGAAACGGGCCGAAGCCGAAACGGGCCAAGACGAAACGGTATGGAGCTGCAACGGACCTGGACGAAGCGGATTGGGCGAGATTTTTTTTTTTGAAGCCCTATCAGGCATGGTTTGGTGATGACAGGCTTCGGAGAGCCTCCAGACGCTTCCGGAGTGGCCGTCGTTGTCGTCGCCGTCGTCGTCGTCGTCGTCGTTTTCACCTTCGTCGTCGTCGTCGTCGTCGTTTTCACCTTTGTCGTTCGCGTCGTCGTCGTCGAAATCGTCGTCGTCGACGTTGTCGTCGTCGTCGTGGTCGAAATCGTTCGTCGTCGTCGTCCTCGGCACGTCGTCGTCCTCGTCGTTCTCGTCGTCGTCCTCTTCGTCATCGTCGTCGTCCTCGTCGTCGTCGTCCTCATCCTCGTCGTCGTCCTCATCCTCCGGGGATCTCCTGAGGCCTCCAGAGAGACCTTTGGAGACCTTCAGAGGCGGCCATCGTCGTTGTTGTTGTCGTCGCCCTCGTCCTCGTCGTCGTTGTCGCCCTCGTCGTCGTCGGCATCATTGGCCTTGTCCGTATCCTCGTCCTCTTCGTCGTCGTCGTTGTTGCTGTCGTCGTCGTCGTCGTCGTCCTCATTGTCGTCGTCGTTGTTGTCGTCCATGTCGTCGTCCTGGTCCTCGTTATCATCGTTTTCGTTGTCGTCGTCGTCTCGTCTCCGAGGGCCTCGAAGGGCCTCCAGACACCTCCAGAGGCGTCTGGAGACCGGATGCATCCATTGACCTCCAGAGACCTTCAAATGCTTCCGTCGTCGTCGTTGTCCTCGTCCTGCTCTTTCTCCACGTCCTCGTCCTCGTCTCCGTTCTTGCCCTCGTCATCGTCCTCGTCCTCGTCCTCATCATCGTCCTCGTCCTCGTCGTCGCCGTCGTCCTTGCCCTCGTCCTCGTCCTCGTCCTCTTCGTCGTCCTGGTCCTCCTCGTCGTCGTCGTCGTCTCCGCCGTCGTCGTTGTCGCCTCCGCCGTCGTCTTCGTCGTCGTCGTCGTCATCGTCGTCGACGTCGTCGTCGTCTCCGAGGGCCTCGAAGGGCTTCCAGGCGCTCTGGAGGACTCCTTGGATCTCCTCAGGCCTGCGGAGATCTCCAGAGACCTTCAAATTCTTCCGTCGTCTTCGTCCACATCGTCCTCGTCTTCGTCATTGCCCTCGTCCTCGTCTTCGTCGTCGTCCTCGTCCTCGTCGTCATCGTCGTCGTCGGGTCCGACCACGGGTCCAACCACGTTACTGTTACCTCCAAGGGGGGGCCCTCCACCCTCGTTAGCGGACGTTCCCCTGGGCGAATCAAATCCATGCTCGATCCGAAACGGGCCAGGACGAAACGGGCTGAAGTCAAAACGGGCAGGGCCAAACCAGCCAGAGCGTAAGGGACCGATGAAGCCGAAACGGGCAGGAGCCGAAACGGGCGGGAGCCAAAAAAGGCCCCTTCGGAAGGATGGGGGGCTGCTTCAGGAGGGCCCCCCCTCTGTTGCTCGATCTCCCGTGGCGCGCTTCTGGGCCGCGGGATGTCCCAGATCTCATCGCCCATCCTTCTTCTTCTTTCAGTGCAACCTTTGTCCCCCCTCCCGTCCGGCCCCCCATTTCGGCGCACCCGAAGCGAAAGCGCTGGTGTCCCTTCCCCGCGCCCCTCTCCGACGGCCCAGAATGCGGGCCGCCGGACGGTCGGCGCGGCCTCAGCAACGGTGGGCTGACATGGCACGAGCGATGACTGGCTGGGTCCATGGGCCGCGTCCCAACCGTTGCACGGTCTGCTCGCTGCGCGCGCCCTCGTGCCGTCAGGGGCCTGGCCCAGCCTACGTGGCCCTCCTTCTCCTCCTCCTCCTCCTCCTCCTCCTCCTCCTCCTCGCAGATAGTCGCCGACCACTATCCACTACTCGCAAAGTGCCTACTCGCAAACGTCCGAAAACACATATGCCTGCTTTGATGTAATTAATCGTAGATCGCCCGCGGCGGATCCAGGCCATTTGCGAGTAGTCACTTTGCGAGTAGTGGAACGCGCTCGTCTAGATCGCCAAGATCGAGACCCCCGACCACGATAGAGGTACGGCAGAGTTGCCGGGAAGGTGCCCTTCGACTGGGAGGGGGGATTGTTTGGGGAGCGGCCCACGCCGGAGCGCCAGCCTCGAAGGCTGCCGAGTTCTCGCCCCCACCCCGGGTCCTGGTGCCTCCACTGCCACGGATGCCCGCGGGTACCGTTGTACCGTTGTATTGGACGTGGGTTTCCACCGACTCCTCTTCTTCCTGGGAGGGGTTCGACACACCACGTCGTCTGGCAGGCCAGGGAGCTCGGCGAAGGAGTGTGTCGTGTATAGTGTACACCAAGAGAGACCAGCATCTCACGGCGTGGAAGTGCTGGGCGTCGGCACGCCGAGTCTCTTGCCGACCATGTGATTTTCTTAGCTGGAGCCCCTCTCACCCTCTCACTTCCTCCCCCCTCTTTGCCAGTCGATCCGCTTGTTCATGACTTCACTCGATCTGCTCCGCCCGTGCGCGCTCCCCTCGTTGACCCTGCTGCCGCCAGGACATAAACGAGAAAGTCGACGGCCTGTTCAATTCCTTAGACATCGATGAGAACAAGACGCTTGCCGCTTGCCCCCCATGCTGCCCACCTGCCTCTCAGAGGATGGCTTCCACGACAACCACATAGTCGAGGGGCACGCCTCTTGCTCCATCCTCGATGCTCGAGGATGTTTGTGTAGGAGGCGTTATCACGGAACTGTTGGGTCAATCTGGACCCCGACATTGTTGTTGTTGGTGGTGGTGTATGCATTCTACGGTTAGTTTGGGGTGTTTTTGCGGGTCATCCCATGTGTCCGTATCCCACGAAGCCGCATCCCGCATACCCCAGATGTTGGTAGTGAGTTTGCCTCGTCTTCCGTCTTGGCGCACTTGCTTCAAGTATTCGAGGATGTTGTTTCGTTCTTTCTCCTCTGCACCCTTTTACCCATGCACCCATGCAAGGGGAGGAGGGGACAACAGGTGCCGACGAAGTTGCAGAGGAGGCGAGTGACACGAGTAACAGTAGCAGGGATCAGCACGGCAGCACGAACCGCAGCTAGAGGTTTGTGCCAAGTCGATGGTCTTCAGAGAAGCGCGATTCGTTGCGGTGTTCTTGGGTTGCTCCGAGCAACCTCAGAACATCGAGCACGTGTCTCGCATGCTCGACATCTGCTCTCCCTTGAGCACCTGCTCAGGTGTTCGAAGGAGGGCAAATTGAGAGTGCACACGTCCGAGTCAGGGTGCACTTTTGGCTGGAGAGGTACACCAGGTGAAGGAGCGACGGAGGCCTCACGGCTGATTTTGTGCCTCCGAGCGCTCTTGGACTGTTCTCCAGGCCCTCGGAGGCTGCTTGGGAGGCTCCCGCAGGCTCGCGGGGGCCCCACCGGATGGACACGCCGGAGCCCAGGGTGTCTCCGCGTCGCGTCCATGCTTTTTGGCAGCGTCCTCTTCATTCCGTTGCGGGAGCAGTGGTACGGAGGGGGATGCATGCGAGCAGTGACGCTGTGCAGAGGTTGGGCACGATGAGGGAGGAGGGGACAGGTGACAGAAGAGGAACGTGATGAAGATGTGCGCAATTTTGGCTACTGGACCTTTGCGACTGATGCCCGCATGATTCCCCTTGAACTCGCTCGGCAGGGCCGCAGCGTCTTGTTCGCTCCTTTGTTTCCCCGAGCCTTCTTGGACACTTTCGCAATCGCCTGAGCTCGGGGCAACGTGACGAGGTTCACTGCCCCTGGAGAGGGTCGGCGGGTGGAGGGTCGGTCAGGAAGAGAATGGGGCGAAAGGGGACAAGTTACCAAGGGGGGTGGGGAGGTCAGGTCAGTCTATAAAAGCAGGCGGGTAGCGGGGGGTGGAGGAGTCGGAGGACAAGGGAGGAAGAGGGTGGATTGGAAGGAGGGGCGATGGAGCAGGGGGAGAATCAAGAGACTATGGAGGGGGAGGGACGGACCAGGAGGGAGGAGCCAGAGAGAGGGTCCCAATGGTAGCACGACGACTCTGAAGTTCGTTCCCCCACTCCATCGAGGAAACGCAAACATGAATTCAGGAGCGTGGATTAGCGACGGGTCATGTTGCCATAAGAATTCGGCGCGCTCCGCCGCCAAATGGGGCGGCATTGGCCTCATGGTTCAGGGAGTGCCTTCTCCAATCCATGCTGGCGTGGGCCCGATTCCAGGAGCCTGAACGTGGAGGAGCTGATGAACAAGAAGAGCGACAATGTGCAGAAGGTCCCCGCGCGCGCTACGGTCTGCCCGAGGTATGTGATCGAGGTCGGTTCGGGGAGGGTGCCCCCGTGGTCTCTGAGCTCGTTGGGTGGACGTGCGCACCCTGGGGGAGGGCACCCTCGAGTGAGCTTCTGGTTCGGGGTGTTTTGGCTGGTGCAGGGCCTCTTGTCTTTGAGGGATGTTCTTCTTTCTCGGGCCCCACCGCCCCCCCCCCCCCACTGGGGCGCGGTGGGCGGGGGGCGCGCCGCTCTCCTCGCCGCCCCGCTGGAGGAACAGTGGCAGGGGCGAGAGGAGGGGAGGGCGTCGAGAGGGAGGAGGAGATCGATGCGGAGGAGGAGGGAGGAGGAGGAGGTGGAGGATGAGGAGGAGCTGGAGGATAGTGAGGAGGAGGGGGGGGGTTAGGAGGAGAAGGAGGAGTAGGAGGAGGAGGATGAGGACATTGAGGAGGAGGAGGAGGAGGAGGACAGGAGGAGGAGAAGGAGGAGGAGAGGAGGAGGAGAAAGGAGGGAGGAGAAGGGAGGAGGAGGAGGAGGAAGAGGAGGAGAGGAGGAGGAGGAGGAGGAGGAGGAGGAGGAGGAGGAAAAGGAGGAGGAGGAGGAGGAGGAGGAGGAGGAGGAGGAGGAGGAGGAGGAGGAGGAGGAGGGGGGGAGGGGGGAGGCAGGAGGAGTTATGATGGCAGCGGCCTCCTCCAGGAGGGATATGGAGGTTTTGCTGGAAAGTGTAGTCAAGAGTGTCAAAACAGTCTGCAGGCCGCGGCGCTCAGGAGTCTCAAAACAGTGTCGCGGCGACACTGTCGCGCAAAAAAAAAAGCGCAGGCCGCTCAGGCGATACTCGGCGCTGCCACGCCGCGCGCAATTTCGCAAACCCGCCCCGCCGAGTGGGCGGCGGGCTGGGGGCAGAGCACCCGTGCCGCGCGCTGCCGAACCAACGCGCGGCACATCAGGAAGCCAACGCGAGGCGCAAGAACCTGCGCAAGGGGGGGCACCCACGGACGCGAGCTCGCGCTCGGGCCACGCGCAGGCCGCTTTGGAGCCAGGCGGCCTTGAGCCAAAATGGCCACGGACGGAGTGGAGGGGGATGGATGAGGAGGGAGGGGCGGGGGCAGCGGGGTGGTCTGGGGAGGGGGGGTGCGAGGGCATAGCGGCGGAGCCCCATAGGGAGTTCCATCGGAGGCCCCATTGCCAGCGGTCGCATTCGGTCCGAGGGTCCACTTCGGCGCGCTCACACGTTCCGCGCCTTCATAGAGAGCTCCACCGAAGGCGCCAGCGGCAGCGGTTGCCTGCGGCCCGAGGGCCCACTCGGACACGCGCTGGTTTTCGGAATCGCGCTCTCGCCTTAGGCACCTTCGCACCGCGGGCTCCTGGCGGGAAAAAGCGTCGGCCCACTCGGAATGAGAGGGGGTGGGGAGTAAGAGGGGGGGTTCGGCGGCGGCGACGGCGGCGGCGACGACGGCGGCGACGGCCGCTCGGGTGCCCCCCCCCGCTGGCGCGGCGGCGCCCTCGGGCCGCCCGTGGCGGCCTGCCCCCTCGGGTGGCCGCGGGCGGGGCGGGAAGCAGGAGGCAAGAGGGGGGGAGAAGGGGGGGGAGAGGAGGGGGGAGGGAGGGGGGGGAGGAGGCGGGGGGGCTAAGGTCGCGTGCCAACTCACGATGAAAACAGACGAGATGGAGAACAAGAACTAATGGCTCTCAGACCGATGCAAAGAACTCAACGAACAAAAACATCACCTCCTTGCCATTGTACATTGTAACAATGACAAGGAGGCGGACAGGAAAGCCAGAAAGGCCTCGAGGAAGGAGCATAATGGGAAATATCGTGAGGCCTCGGAGGGGAAGAAACGCAACGCTGCCAATAATGAACAAGAAAACGGAGCGCACGGGCCCCAGGGTAAGCAAAGTTGGGGGAAGAGAAAGGTGAGGAGGGGGAGAGGATGAGGAGGGGGAGGAGCAAAAGGGGGAGGAGGAAGAGGGAGGGGGATGGGGAAGGGGAGGGACATGAGGGCGAAGGGGAGAGGGGTGGGGGAAGGGGTGAGGAGGGAAAAGGGAGAGGGGGGCGGGGCGGACGAAGGGAGGCGGGAGAAGGGAAAAAGGAGAGGCCCCGCCGTCATCACGCCTTGTTCCATTTTCTCATTCCACCATCCTTCCTTCTCCTCCCTTCCGTCTCTGTTCCACTCCTCCGCCTCCTTCTCCTCCTCCTCCTCCGCCCCCCCCTTCCCCGCCGCCTCGACGCGGCTGACTTCGCCCTCTGGCGATGCCAGGGGCGTCGGACGCAGCCGCGGGGGCACCCCGTCGGCCCGTCGGGCCCCTCTGACTCTGTCGGGCGCGGAGGGGGGGTAGGTGGCGACGGCTCGAGATCCGCGGGGGCGGGGAGCGGGGGGCAGGGGTTAGGCCGGTGGGGGATCGGGGGGGTGGGGTGGGCGGGAGAGTGGGGAAGAGAAATACGCACCCCCGCCACACGTGTTTTTCTCCTCTGGCCTAGAGAGCTGGAGATACCGCGTCCTGACTGAGTCCAGTCAGGCCCCGATGCGGACCGACTCGCAACTCGTAACTGTCAGCCCGCATGCTGTCTGCGGGCTGGGACCTGGGCCGAGCCTGCGCGTGCGTGTGTGTGTGTGTGTGTGTGTGTGTGTGTGTGTGTGTGTGTGTGTGTGTGTACCTCTCTGTCGTGCTGCGTGCTTGCACGCTGCGGGGGAGGGTGCTGCAGTGTTTTCTACACGCGCACCCAGCACCCGTGCTGACATGCACGCGCGGCGTCTGCGTGCGCTCGCTGCGTGCCGAACGCCAAAATGGCAGCTCGTTTCACCGCACCACTCGGCCCCAGGAAACCTAACTACACATTTTGAATTGCATGGCCAGCTGCACCCGCGCCAACAGGGTTGGATGCAAACGGTCCTGCGAAATGCCACGCTCCTTGAGGGCACTCGTCGTCTTTACGATCGTAGCCCTCAGCAACTGCTTGTCAGTCGCTTTCTTAAAAGCCATGAACAAACTGCCTGTCACAAGAGTCACCCACGCGTTGGTGATGATCTCTGACACCTTCTGGTAGTTCTGATCCCCCTCGATGCGCAATCCGTATTTCTCACCCTCGGACTTCCAGCGGGCCAGCGCCTTCCAAGAGGGAGGTGAAGGAGGGAAGGCCATGCAGCGGTATCTTAAGCTAACTGGTGCGCGGCTTTCCTTCTTTCACCTTCCTCCTCGAAACCCATCTGCGACCCACTGAACAACTTAATAAACAAACACAAAGATACGTCGGGCGTGAGCCCGAGCACGTTTGCACCAACATAACTGGGGGGGCACACAGCCGCCTTCTCGGCAGCGTCCACATTCTTCTTCAAGGGGGCGATGGTCTTGCTCATCTCCGTGGACAAGATCGTGCTGTCGGCGTGGACCGCCAAGTTTTTCCACACGTGGAGGTTGGCTGGACCAGCGCTCAACCAGTCCGCGCCGTCGGGGAGGCCGTGCATGTAGGGCTCGATCTTCGCCGCTGTCGTCTGGGTCTCGGCCGATGCCACGTCGACGGCGTGCTGGCCCACCGTCTTCACCACGCGCCTCGCGTCCTCCACGTACTGGTGGATCTGCGCCCTCATGTGCTCGTGCAAGCTGATGTCCGAGTCGGCCTCGTCCTTGATGTAGGCGTCCAGCTTCTCCAGGAGGACGCGCAGGAGGGCAAGCTGCGGGTCCCCGAGATCCACCTGCTCCGCGATGAGCTTCTTCTCATCGTCGAAGAACTTCTGGACGATCGACTCCGTGGTCGGCCTCAGCGACCGACATGCGCTCGATGCCTCCAAGCTCCGCTGCTGTCCCTTCGTGGCCGTGCTCGGCAGGAAGTCGTGCAAGTGGTGCGCTGCCTGCATCGCGGCGTCCGCCATCTCCTTGTTCCCCTCGGGCACCGTCAAGATCTTCTTGATGAGGACGCAGGCGCACTCGCCGAGCTTCGCAGTCATCGTCGAATCCAAGTCGTCCTTTGTCATCTTGTCCATGATAAGGCGCAAGTCGTCGCGAAGGTTGACCGCGGTCACCGTGTCAGCGAATATGTCGTTGACCAGCGTGGTCAACTGGGCCCTGATGGCATCGCGGGCCATGGAGGCGTCGGCTTCGTCCATATCCGTCTTCATCTTCAGAAGCTCGACGTCCGACGGCATGGCGTCGACCGCCTTGCCCAACAGCTGGATGAACGTGCTCTGCTGCGTCTGCGCCAATGACCCCGTCGACGTGGCTGAGGCGACGCTGGCCGACAAATCTTTCAGCACGGCCTTCGCCTCCTTGACGACGGGGGTCGCGAGCTCGTCGTCCAGGGAGCACGCGACTTTCGGGATGGTGCTCAACGCCGCGGCGGCCGCAGCAACCGCCCCGTCGAAGTCCAGGGGGCTGCGCGCCACCGACAAGAGGGCGGACATGGATGCTGAAACCTGGGGGGCGAGCTCCATGACCATGACTTTGTCCTTCATCAGGGTCGTCCACGTCTTGTTGTACTCGGCGCACGCGCCGATGGCGATCGCCACCCCCTCCAGCCCGCTGAAGATGTCCCCGCGGTTGGGGTCGAGGGAGAGGATGTCGCTGTAGAAGGCGTCGATGTCGTCCGCCTTCCACGGGCTGGTCGGGTCGCAGATCTTGGCGACGCCGCCCACCATGGAGCCCAGCGCGCCCAAGAAGTGCGACGCGCCCTCGCAGAACTCCTCTGCGTCGGCCAGCAGATCGTCCATCAGCGAAGCCATCCGAGAAGAAATCGTCACGAGCATATCCTTCTTCTTGTGGCCTCCCTCGATCAGTGCAGTGTACACGCCGCTGATGAAACTCTGGTTGAACATGCGGATCTTCTCGGCCATCTCGAGGTCAATGAAGTGGAGCTTCGGCGAATCCGCAGTGAAGGTGAGGCCCGCTTCCTGAGGGGATGTGGGCCATGGCCACACCATCTCAAAGAAGAAGGTGACGTCGGTCATGGACTGGAGCTCGACTGTCATGCGTTCCTGGAACATCTTCTTGCACATGTTCTTCTTGACGACGGGCGGGATATCGATGGACTGGCGCAGGCGCTCGAAGGCGTCCTTGACATCGCCAGCCGAGGCGCTGAAGATGTTGGTCTCGTGAAGCTTGTTCGCGAGCTCGTACTTCGTCATGTGCAGGGTGAGTCTGTTCCACTGGTCCTTATCCTTGTCCTTCAGCCTTTTCAACTCTCCAGCGGCGTGGTGCGCTTGGACGCCCAACTTCCCAGCAGTGAGCACCTTCGACAACGGGGGCTTCGCAATCCACTGGCCCCCCTTGCCCACAGCGGGGCCCCCTGCAGTGGGGGCCTGGCTCGCCGAATCGTCAGCATCGATGCTGCAGGCGTTCGCCGCCGCTGCCTGGAGTCGGCCGATGGCCGACAGGGCGGATGGCACCCCGCTCACAGCGCTCCTCGCAGCACGTCGCTCCGCCATGACGTTGATCGTCGTCGCCGACAAGGTGCCCTTGCTGTAGAGCATGGGCGTGTGCGGAGAGTCAGTCTCGCCATCTCCCGCCCCCCCCGTTGGCGTGGACTCGATGCCGCCAGAGAGGACCGAGCACGCTCCTGACATGGTCATCGGCGGCGACATGGCGGGCACCCCGCCTGACGGCAACCCCCCGCCGCGGAGACGCCGCATCCCCATCGAGTTGGCCATCTCCTCCGTGAGGGCCAGGCCGGCGCCCTCGTGGGTCTTGAGGTTCGCGAGCAAGGTTGACGGGCCACTCGAGTGAGTCTGCTCGCCCATGCTCCAGTCGAACGTCCGCGTGCCCTGGGAGGCGAAGATGTGGTTCTCCTGCTTCATGTACACGCAGCTCTTCTCGCTAACGACGCCCATGCTGATGCTCAGCGTGCGCAGGAAGGACCACTCGATCGTCCACATGAAGAGCCATACCTCCTCGACGTCTAGGCTGTCCTCCGAGTGCAACATCATCGAGGGGATCGATTTCGTGTTCTTCTTGGTGGGCTTGAAGCCGCAATATTTGTGCAGCTCTGACCTCGACATGATGAGGGCCTTCCGCTTCACTTTCATGGAGAAGACCTCGCGCTTGCCCACCTCCTCGGGGAAGAACGGCCTCTTACCCTGCTTCTTTCTCTGCATCTTCCCCTCGATGAAATCCTTCTTGAATACTTCGTCGCCCATGCTCGCGACGACGTCGGTGATCGTCATGAAGCTCAGGCTGTGGACGTAGACGTCGTCGCAACTGCGGCACGCGAAGACGGCCTCGTCCTCGTGGGCGCGCTTGACCAGGTCGTCGCACGCCTCGCGGCGGCAAACAATTGCTGTTAAACAAAAACTTGCTTCTCGGATCCTCGACCCCCCCCCTCCGCGCCCCGCGCGCGCTCCGCCCCCCCTCCTCCGCCACTCTGCGAGCGACGGGGGGGGCGGGGGCGGGCGCAAGGGGGCGAGGGGGCAGGGGGCAGGGAGAGGGGGGGAGGGTCGGGATCATCAGAGGATAGAGCATGGGGGGAATGAAGGACGGAGGGAGGAGGGGAAGGAGCAGGGAGCAGAAAGCAGGGGCGGGGGGTTGTTGCTGTGTTGTTGTGATTGTTGTTGATGTTGTTGTTGCTATTGTTTCGACTGTTGTTGTTGTTGCTGCTGCTATTGCTATTGCTAGTGGTGTTGCTGCTGTTGTGTTGTTGTTGTTATTGGTTCGGTTTTCAGCTGGACCCTCGGCGCCTCGCCGCAGAGACCACACGTCGTGGACTTCGCACCGAGGCGGCGTTGGCGACCAGCAGCGGGCATCTCACCGTTGGAGCTGCGCTTGGCCATCTCCGATGCGAGCGGCTGGGCGTCGGGCGGCCGCGGTGCTGGTCGGGCACTGGCGGTCGGAGCACGCGCGCTCAAAGGCTCTGCGAAATTTGAGCCAAGAGGGCGACGCGACGCCGACGGTCGAACGGGGGCCCCTCGGGCCCCAGGGCGGCCCAGGGCCTTCAACAGCTGGGCCCCATGGCGGCCCAGGGCCCCCTAAGGCCCAGGTCCCGTTCAACTCGCAACGGCCGAAGCCATGGGCCCCAAAAGGTCAACGACGAAACCTATGTGGGGCCGTTGGTTGCGCCCAGGATAGATTTATAGCGCGGGCCCCATTTTCAAACTTAAAGCCCAGGCCGACTACGAGCTTGCCCCGAGAAGGGCCCCGATTTCGAGCAGCCAGATGCTTGTCTGCTGGACCCCTTGCTCTAATGATTATAATGTAAACATGAAGCGGACGTAGCGGTGCCCAGACGGTCGGTCCAGGGCCTTTTCGGCGCCTTCTTTGCGACCCCCCTAGGGCGTAATTTGAACCCATCCGAAACATGTGTGTGTTTCGGCATTGCCCAATCCTGGGTCCTCTCGGCACGCTTCTTGGGGCTCCGAGAGGGCCCCGCGAGGGGCCCAGGATGGCGTTGATGCCAGAAACCCAAACACATATGTTATTGCTTGGCCCTCCGCGTCTGGAGCACCCTCTGGGGCATATGGGTGCCCTTTCTGAACCCTCTCAGAGCCCTCCCAGGGGCCTAAGAGGGACCCAACATGGGAACGATGCGGCTCCAATGGGGCCCAAGAGGGCCCCAAGGGCTCCCCACGAGGGTCCAACGTCGCGGGAACTGACCCTCTTCGCGGCCCCTCTCGGCGCCCTCTCGGGACACTCTTTGGACACTCTTTGGGCACGCGGGGGTCCTCAGAGCCCCCCCCCTGGCACTGTTTGGGCAGCTGAAGGTCTGAAGAGTCCCCCCCCTGAGACTGTTTCGAGACTTTTCGGGGAGCTGTGTTTTCATGTGTGTTTCGCAGTGCGCTGTTTAGCTACTTGTTTGAAACTGTTGTGAGACTGTTTTGAGACTCTTGGGAATAGGGCGGCGGGTGCCCAAATCGCTTCTGAGACTCTCCCAAAACACTATTTCGAGACTGTTTTGATACTTTTTGTATATTTTTTTTGGGGGGGGGTCGGCGCGGGAGACTGTTTCGAGACTTTTTTTCGAAACTTTTTCGATGCTTTTTCTGTACTTTTTGAACGGCTCCCCAAACCCCCAAACAGTCCCAAAATAGTCCCAAAACAGTCTCAAAACAGTCTCAAAACAGCCTCCTGGCCAAAAACGGCACCAACACGTCCCAAAACAGTCTCCAAAAAATATCAAAACAGTCCCCTTGCGACCGCCGCCCTCCCCCCCGTGCCAGGCCCCCAGGACGCGCAAAAAAAAAAACACAGGAAATAATCTCAGACAGAGTCTCGAAAAAGTCTCGAAACAGTCTCCATCCGAATCCTTCGAACAGCTGCCCCCGAGAGGGCACCAACAAAGAGTCTCGCAGTCCAGCGGAGTCCCAGGAGGAGTCTCAAGAAGAGTCTCGGTGCCAAAAGAGTCTCCCAGGGGAGTCTCGAAACAGTCTGAGGGCACAGAAGGCCCCCCCCATGGGGAGACCTCCAGGAGCACCCCATGGCGCCCCAGCCACACCGACTGGCCGAAGGGCCGTCGTCGTCGCCGTCGTCGCCGCTGTCACCCTTATCACACTCGCTGTCGTCGCCGCCGTCGCCGCAGCCGCCGCCACAGTGCACAGGGGGGTCCTCATCGCCCCAAAGGGCGCTCCAAGATGCGCCAGCGCGGCAATGATGACTGCACTTACCGCAGGACGGAGTCTGAGATGCATGAGCTCGCGGGCCAGACATGACGAAGCTGAGGAGAGGGGCGGCGGCGAAAGCCAAGAGAGGGCGCCAGACGGGGAGATGGGGGTGACAAATCACCTCGAACCGTTGCCCATCCACTTGCCAAGCCCAGGCTGTCAGGCACGGGGCACGTCGCCACGCCAAACCTCGGACAGATCCGTTCAGCGATGGGGGAAATGCAAGTGCTGCAAGCTTTGACAATGAGTTTGCGCGGCGCCAAGATTAAGGCGAGAGCGTAATTTGAACACCACTCGCCCTCCATCAGTGTAGCTGATGCAAGTTGTAGACGAGCTCAGGCGAGAGCCGCAATTTGAAAACCGCCCGCCTTCCATCCGCGTCTGCTGCGGATGTTTAAGATGAGCGTGCGCGGCGCTAAGACGAGAGCCCCCGCCTCAACGTCGACCCCTGTCCCCCTCGCCCATCGTCGCCACAGCCGCCCCTCTTGCACGGCAACCTATAAGGGAAGCGGGGGCCTCACCCCCTCCTCATTTCGGTTGTCCCTCCTCTTCCCCCTCATCACCGTTCCCTGGCATCCTGCTCCTCCATCTCCCCCCCACACCCCTTAATCGTTTTTTCATCGCTCATCGGGAGGACGCCAATCCCTCTGGCTCCTCGGGCTCTCCAGGGCGCTGCGGGCGCTCCTTCGACATGAGATCCAAACCACCTGGCAGGCCACGAAGGAGCTCCCGAGCACGCCGCCTCATGTACGGACGCAGCGTCAGGAGTGCGAATTTGTTTTTGTGCGACGGCTTGTCGTCACAGACCTCCCCAAGGTCCAGAACCCACGATACTAACAAGCCAAGTGGGCGGCCCTGCGCCGCCAAATTCTCAAGATCGCTGCCGTACGCTGCTGCGCTCATTGTGCAGCGGCCATGGCCACGATGGCACCTGGCCTCGAAACACCTGCCTTTCCTGTAATACACAATCGTACCTTTTCCTTGGACATTGACAGCATGCTGCACAGGCTCGCGGCTCGCCCGCGACCCCACCTCTGAGCGGGAGGCCCGAGAGACAGGAGGCGGGGGCGGAGGCAACGGAAAAACAGGCGGTGGCATAGGGGCCTCGGGCGGCAGCGGAACCTCGCCGCCGCCGTCGTCGCCCTCGCCCTCGCTGAACAACTCGTCGATGTCCATGCCGACCTCGTCCTGTGCGGATCGAGGGGCAGGAGGGCGATGCAACCCCAGCCCTCCCACTCCACCCCAGACCCACAGAGGAGGCCTGCCGAGACGGCCCGACACGGCTCCAAGATGACCCCCAAGAGGCATACATATGTTCCTCGTGTTGCTTCCGCCTCTTCACATCATCTTCCTCCTCCGTAATGTGCATCTGTTCATCTTACCAGGGATTGCTTCACATCCTGCCTGCCTTCCACCGCCCCCTCCCTAACCCCCTGTCGTCAAACCTCCTCGTCACCTCCCGCTCTTGGGGACGTGTAGGGCCGTTTCGGTGGCGTGTCGGAACCTATCGGGGCTTGTTTGTGATGTGTTAGAGCCGTTGTTTTGTTTTACGTGTTGCTTGATTGGTGTGCTTTTGTTTGAAGCGTTGCAGTTTTACACTTTCCACACCGTTAACCTAACTAGCTAATGTGTTAAATGTAGAGGCCTCCCCACCTTATGATTAGGCGATGCTTGCGGGAACTTGCATTCAAGTATGCTGTCCTCGCCACTAGCGCGGACGTCGTCCGCGCCGCCGTGGTCGTCGCCGCCCACGGGCCCGTCGTCCAGGGGGAGGGGGTCATCCAGGTCCTCCTCCTGGTCCGACGCGATGCTCCCGTGGTCGCCGTCGTCGCCGTCGTCCGTGGCGGCGGGCCGCGCAGCTGTGGCCCGCCTCGTAGCCTTCCCTGACTGCCACAGCTCGGACTCGGGGCCCATGGAGACCGCGACGACGTCGGCAGGGCGAAAACGGGCGACGGCACGATCACTCTCGTCGATGACCCAAAAGCTGATCGACCAATCGGCCGCGAGGTCCAAGCTACTGAACGCCTCCCAATCAACCAAAGACTCTGTGGCACCCTTCGTGGGGATGTAACTATAGCAATGACGGAATCACTCTCACCCCATCCCCCATCATCCTCCCCCCATCGATCCCTATGACCCTTTTTCCGACGAGCCCCCATTGCGTTCCCCTCGCCAGTGTCGTCCTGGTCTGTCTCGTCACACCCTCCTCTTCTCCCTCGTCCCCTGTGCCCGTGCCTGCGTGCCTGCATGCGTGTGCGTGCGTGCGTGTCTGCCCGTATTTGCGCGCGCCTACGAATATGCGCACGCGTGCGTGTGCGCGCGTGCGTGCCAACGCGCATGCGTTTACGCGCGTGCGGCGCACGCGCGTAAACGCATGCGCGAGCGTGCGTGCACGCACGCGTTCGTGGTGGGATGAATGTGTTTCCGTTCCGCTAACGACTCCTCCAACAATACCTCCACCTGGCCGCCGACGGCCTCCTGCTCGACGAAGGCGAGCGGCCTGAAGTTGGAGCAGTAGGGGCTGAACTCGTGGGAGCCGATGTGCCACCACACGTAGGCGTCCACGCCGTCGGGGTCGTCGCCAGAGAGGCCAGCTGCCACAACGCCCCAGCCATCGACGACAGCCGCCTTGATGCCGTGCAGTCGCACGACCAAGCTGGAATCGTCCAAGAGCTTCCGCTCGGGCGACCCCTTCGTGCAGAGGCCCTTCAGCTCGGAGTAGAAGCGCCTGCGGAACTTCTTGATGACGTCGGCCTCAGGGCAACATATGCACATGCCGATCTGAGCACAGGTGTACTTCTTCTTCTGGACGGGCACGTCTACGGGGGCACAGTCGTCGTGTATGATTGCCCGGTGCCTCTCCATCCAGTCTGATGCGAGACAAGCTTTCATGTTGCTGCCGTGCCCTGACATCCACAGCGAGCGAGCGATCGAAGCTGTCGACGTAGTAGGGTGCTTGAACTCCAGCATCTGGCCGATGTGCGAGGGCATAGGGGAAAGCATAACCTGGAAAGCAGCCACGCCCTTGAAACTGTTGCACATGGATGCCCACTGGGCAGCGCCCGTAGTCGACTCCCAAGCCTCCATCGCGTCGGCCATCTTTCGCTCCTCAGTCTTGGTCACGCGGCGCAAGCTCACCATGTGCGACTGGGCAGCCCGCATCATCGAGTCCATGTTCACGGTGGCGTTGGGGTCTGCCGATGCTCGCCGCATTGCCAAGTCAGTCATCCCCCCGCGGCTGGTCGGCACGACAGCCTCCGCGACGAGCTGCTGCTCAGACGCCTCCCGCCGCCTCTTGGCCTGGGCGCGAGCAAGGTCGCGGGACCGAAGGCCGAAGGCGCTGCCAGGTGCATCCGCAGCACGGGGTTCCCATTGGCCGCGGCTGCGACGGCAGCCAGCCTCGCCACCTCTGCTCTGGGTAAAGCGCGGTACGCAGCGCTCAAGGCGGCGATGCACTGGCGGCCAGTCTGACCAAGGGATTGCTCCCTCAGGAAAGCATGCCAAGAAGACACCGTGCCCCTGACAGTGGTGGTAGCCTCCTCGCCTGGCGGCCCGCCAGGGCCCCCTGCGTCATCGCCGCCACCTGCTGGCGCGCCCCCCTCACCGACTGCTCGAAATGCCCTGCCTGATAAACGAGCTTGGGCAACCACCCATTCGGCCGACGACTCCGCGAACGTTGCCGAGTGGGTCTGCACTCCCCTGACCATCAGCCGCCTGCGGATCGAGGCGTGGCGGGACTCGATAGCCTTGATGTCCAAGTCGATCATGGCGGCAAGCAGGTTCAACTCTGCGATCGCAGCTGGGTTCGACAAGCCTCCGTCCGCGTCCTTGTGTCGCAGCACGAAGTCCTTGGTCCAGCTGTCCATGCGGCAATCCTGGAGGTCACTCACTTCCTGCGCAACGGCTGGGTCCACGATCATGGCGAAGATGCGAGTCGGAAGCAAGCTATGTCGATGGGTGAACGCCTCCCGAACCTGGCACTCAGACCTCGAAAGAAGCTTGAACGCGAGGGCGCGCGCCTTCCGAGTCATCGCCGACGGCTGCACGAGGTCCTTCCACAGCACGCGCTCGCGAAACAGAGGGCCCCACGCAGCCTTGAAGACGCGCGCAGGGGTGCCAAGCGCAGCCTCCACGATCGGCCACGTCCTGCTCGTCGAACTGGCTGCGCCCGTGGACTCAGCCTGGACAACCATGCCCCTCTGCTTGATCTCCCAGTGCTTGCCGCCGACCTCGAGGTGCCAATCCATCGTCCGACGTAAAGGCTCCAGCACCTGCCGAATGATCACCACTCTGTCAAGCGGCGACGTGTCCATCCAATCTCCAGCGGTGCTACGATGGTACTCATTCTCCAGCCGCTTTGCATTGAAATCTCCATGGCCCTGCCCATCGCCGCCGCTGGCAGCCGCAGCCTCTGCGGCGCCGCCCTCGCCGCCATCGGCGGCGGCAGGCGCAGCGGCAGCAGCTGGCAGAGCCCCGCCATCGCCCAGCCGAGGTCTCTTCTTGGAGCCCCGAGCCATCTCTTTCGCCCAGATAGCCCAGACAGCAGAGCCCAATCCGTGAATGCCGTCAAGTAGGATGAACTCGTCCATGGCAACGTCGGACCCCGTCCACCTGCTCCTCGGCCACCGGGTGAATCGAGCTCCCAAGAGGACGACCTCCAAAGCCTCCGACACCGACTTCTTGATCTCGCTCTCGTCTATGTCGATGCCCTCGGGAATCCATATGTCGACGTGCTCTCGGTCCCTCCAGTCCCCGTTCGGCAAATGGTGCAAAGCTGTCTTCTTCTCGATGAGTCGACTCCCCCGTGCGAGCGAAAGGCACAGCAAGTGCCGCTTGTACGGGGTGGCCTCTGGTGGGGGCCTCCCCCTGCGGATGCGAATCCGCTGTTGAACCACAGCACGGAATATCCGACAGAAAGAAGAGAAGCCCGAGCCCTCGTTGACGGCAAGTGCAAAATTGATCTGGCCAGACACGTCGGAGCCCGTCAGGTCGAAGGTGTGCGTGAATACGTTCGCGAGGCAATGTATGGAGCATGTGAAACCAATCTTGCCCCAGCCGTCGCCTCGTCGGTCAACCCCGACCTGCGCCTCGCAGCGGGCGTTCGGGCCAGCGCCGTCCAGGACTGACACGCGCGTCTTGCACGCAAAGTCCTTAGCAGCCCGTCCAACAGCTGTGGTGCGACGTTGGTCCGCCTCTCGAAGACACTCCCCAGTGTTCCGATCCAGCCACTGGAGCGGAGCAATGGACGCGCCGACGATGCCGACGTACTCGCCCGCGTTGGTCCTCAGAAGGTACCCGAACCTCGACGAGCTCTGCAGCAGCTTGATGACAGTTCTCTCTAACTTCGGCTTCCCCCACTGTCGAGATCGATCCATGTGGTACACGGCCACCTGCTGCTGCTGCTGATCGGAAGAGCCCACTGCACCACGACCACGTGCTTGGAACGAATCGTTCACTGACAGCTTCATCGGGGTCTCGTCGTACTTGACCGCCTCGACGTAGTGGAGCAAGTTCTCCTTGGGGACCGTATTTGCCAAATAGCACTCCAGCGCAAGCTTCTGGTCCCGCTCGAAATGTACGATGGTGTTGGCCAAGACGATCACGTACTCTGTGGAGCTCCCAGGGGTCACGCCGATCGAATCCTGGATCGATGCCTTTGACGTGGTTCGGCCAGCCAGCTCGGACGACGAATCCATCAACATGCGGTTGAGCTTGGCTGGCACGTCTTGGTCTGATACTCTCTGGCGCTCGATCGTGAGCGCTGCCATGCGAACATACGGGAGCAGCGGCCACTGATCTGTCGAGCCTCTGCCCGTGCATTGGACGATGTGTCTCGGCACGGTGGGCGGCCTCACTGACTCCGACAGGGGCAGCGCCAGGGCGTTGGTGCGGCCCGCCGCCGCGACCGACCTCGCGGCTGCCCGACTGGGCCTGCGGGGCGGGGGGCGCGGCCCTCTGGCCGCGGCGCCCGCGGGGCCGCGGGGCGGCGGGTGAGGCTCACCCGCGACCTCGGCGAGCACATCGCCCCAGCCGTCCTCCATCGCGGTCTTGCCGCAAAAAAAAGACACAAAGTGCCAAAGCCTTGCCGAGACATGTGCGATCCAAAACGGCAGCGCGTGGTGATGATGATGGCGGTGACGCTGCTGCCGTTGGCGACGGGGGGGGGGGGGGCGTCCTGAATCCCTTGGGAAGGGGGGGGGGGCAAGGGGCGCTTGCACCCGCTCATCACAGCCCTTCCTTTCTGTCATGTGTCATGTGCCCCCCCCCCGCTCACCCCCGCCCAGCCCCCGACCATATTTTGTCTCCCCCCTCGCTCATTACCCAACCCCCTATTCAAAACAGAGCAAGGCGGACGTCGAGTCGGTGCGTGTCCTGCCCAAAGGGCACGGGGGGGGGGGCCTGAAAGGGCCCAGGTTGAACCATACGGAACCTCGCATCGCACCTGTGGGGAAAGGGACTGAACCCCGCCAAACTACACATCGCACTCAGCGCGCGCTGAGGTTCTTGGGGGGCGATGCGCTGCGGACCCGAGGCAGACCCAGCAAAACGTTAGAACTATTATGTTTTCCGCATTATCGAATTGATACGAGCGAGCATTGTTTTTGATATTTTTTTTAAACTGTTTTGGGGCTGCGTCGGAAACGTGGGAAACAACTGTTTTGAGACTCCCTGGGGGATGTTGTGGGGAGTTATCATTTTCCCAGCTGGAGGAGGCCACGCATATCATAAAGGAGGAGGAGGAGAATGAGGGAGGGAGGAGGAGGAGGAGGAGGAGGAGGAGGACGAGGAGGAGGAGGATGAGGAGGAGGAGGAGAGAGCAGAGCAGATCAGAGCAGAGCAGAGCAGAGCAGCACCACTGATCCGATGAATCCGAACGCCCCAAGACTGCGGCACCCTGCAGAGCCCGAGGAAACCAAAAAACGGATCAGGCGTTCGAGAACCACTTAAAAGGGGGATGCAGGGGGCCCTGCAGGGGGATGCCTCTGGCAAACACGAGACCGTCAAACGGGACACCACGAGGGCTCGCCTATGCACTCCCGCACTCTGCAGAGCCAGAGGCAGGCGACGAATGAGCCTACCCCAGCACAGCCCCAATCAGGACTCACGGCGCGGGGCCGCCCAGACGTCCGAGGTCCGCCTGGACCCCACGAGTCGGCCATCCCCCAGAGTGCTCTCAGCAAGGCGCAGCTGGCGAGGGGCATCGGACAGCGCCCGAAGGCTCGCGGCGTCCAGGGAAGCCTGAATTGGGGGAGACCTGAAACAAACTCCAACCTCCAGGTCGCCGTCTGAATACTCAAGAATTGGAGTAGGGGTCCGAGCCTGAAGGGCGAGGAGGGGAGCATCAGACAGGTGGCCCTGGAGGTACAGCTCGGCGGCTCGGCGCGAGCCGTTCACTGCCGTCAGGCGTGCCCTCACTGAGGAGGGTCTCACTCGTCCTCGTCATCGGGCCTGTACTTCAGGCCCAGCTTCTGCACGAGCTTGGCCGCCTCGCGCTCCAGCCCGCCCCTGGACCGCGCTCACCGGCAGCCGCCAGCAACGTCAGCTGCAGCGCCTCCATCAGCGTGTGCTGGCAGCCCTCCCACTTGTTGGCCTGCTGCGGGACTCCGAGCATGATCTGCAGCGTGAAGCGATCTGGGGCCTGCGTCTTCTTCTTGTCGTACCAGCACGCCTTGATGCGGAAGTTGCGGCAGTGGGTGGCCATCAGCTCCAGCGCGTTCTCCTTCATGATGACCGTTTGCCAGTAACTCCTGAATACTGCCAGTGTTGAAGACGTGGGGCCACGGTGGCCCGTACTTGTGGTCCTTGCCGTCCGCCTTGCAGCTCTCCGCGTACGCGCGCCCCGCCTCCTGCAGCACCTTCACGAAGGCCACGCCCGCGCCGACTTGTAGCACGTGAAGCAGGCGCCAGCCACCTCGGCCAACTCGCGCGCGCTGGTGAGAGCGAGCTTCGTGAGGACCAGCAGCAAAGCCGCCAGCGCCCCGCCCTTGCCGCCCTTTTGCGTGGACTGAACTTCCTCCCCGAGCGCCTCCAGCAGGCGGGCCTTCTTGGCGTCTCTGGATGCCGCTGCCCCGCTCTCCTCTTTGCGCTTCACTGCCCAGCTGGGCTCGTCGAACTCCACCGATCAGTACTAGCGGCAAGTCCTCAAAGTGAACTCTGGTATGGCTGTGAAGACCAGCTTCAGTCGAAACTTGAGCCTCACACAGCCGACAGTGGAAGGGACCCTCAGGAACGGCGAGCTCGAGTGTTGTGCTGAGCTGGTGCTTGCAGAAGCCCGAAGCGAACGAGTCCATGACGTGGTTGTACGCAGAACTGCGACTCTGGAACCTACTGCCGCACACGAAACAGGAAGTACCCTGGGTAGCCTCAGCGAGCAAGGTCTTGAAGCCATGAGCCGCACGAACGTGAACCAGCAACTGCCTCTTAGTGAGGAACCATGTGTCGCAGCCGTCGGCGGTACATTGGATACCCTCAGCGTGGCATGCAGATGCCTCCGGAGGTACAGGAGCCTGATGAGGGTGCCCTGGAGGAGGGACACTGACGGAGAGCCACGCAGCCCTGACGATCGAGAGGTCGAGCTCAGTGAACCAGTCCCGCAGATCCCCCTCGTCGAAGAAGTCCAGTGGGACACCCGTCCAAGACCGCATGTCCTCCTCTGTATCCGTGGAGACCCTCCGAAGCGCCTCACAGCCCCGAACGAAATGTGCGGCCCAGGGGTTGGCGGACTCCGTGAGGTGGCCCTCGGAGGTGAGCGTACTGAGGCCCCGCAGCTTTTCGATTTTGAGGTCGCCGAAGATGGGGGCCCACTCACTCAGGTGCCTAGCAGGGTCGAGGGCCCACTTCTGGTACCAGCGCAGACGACGGACCCGAGACTCCACCTCCAGCGGGGGGACCTTCCAGTACCTCAGAACGGCCTCAGAAGAAACAGTACGTGCATGTCCACCCTCCCAAGACGTGGCAGCCCCCCTCATCGCCTTGCGCCCGAAGAAAACCACCCGGCTTGTGAGCTGGTCGACCTGGCTGGGGGTGGGCAGAACGGCCTCGCAGGCCGAGCAGGCTGGACCAACGACCCTGGCCAGGAAGACGGCGCGCCTCTCGGTATAGGCGGTGCGCTTGGAGTACCAATACTTACCCATGGAATAGAAACCTGATGAACTAGCCGTCATCCTGGAACTCAGTTCGGCCCGAAAAGAACAGTTGCCCATGACCTGGCCCCCGAGGTGACGAGTGGCGTCAGCAGGGGCCCCAGCAAGAGTGACATTCTTTTCAATCACCTCCCGCCGGCGAGCGTGCAATCCTTCGCCAACGAACGACAAGAGGCTAACGTTCTTGCCTGGGTTGAGGGCGTAGCCATGGCGACGTAGCTCAGCAGAAAGAAGCAGGTAATAGGCACGTGACCACCGAGATCGCTCCCGAGCCGACGGCTCTTCTGTCACAATCTTCCGAATCGCGTCGTCCACGTAGGAATGAAAAGCCAAGTCCAAGATGATATCCTCGCCGTCGTGGTGAAGACTGAGCTGGCACCAAGTAGCAGACTCAGGGCCAAACTGCTCGTATTGCTCCTGCACTTTCGAAAAAGCTGTACTGATATCGCGCACGAGTACTTTGACCGCCCAAGGGTCTCCAATCAATGCCCCCACACTGGGGCGAACACATATATCTCCGAACATCACTGCAGCAAAGCGAAACCTTTGGCGACCGAAGGAAACGTGGTCTTCCCTCATGATACTCTCGTTGGCGTCCGCCAAGCTCTGCCAGTCCGTGGAGGCGAAGGCGTTGGTGATGTCCTTCAAGTCGGTGACGTGGTTAATGTTGAGGCGGCGCAGCTTCCATGTGCAAAGCTGCTGACCAAGCATAGCCGTCTCGCGTCGCCGATGTGGAATACATCCGTGAGCGAACAGGGGCTCGGTGTGCAACTCGGTCGTGTCGATCGCCGTCGCCATGAAGCCTTTGCCGAACGGGTCGAGGAGGTGGATCACTCGCTTCCAGGTAAGCGCTATGCCCTGACCTGACTAGATCTGCGAAGCCGATTCATGAAGATCAGCATGAGCTTGCGCGTGCACTCTAAGTCAAGTTGCGGGATCTCGTAGCCAACACCATGATATCGTCGAGAGGGACGACGGTAAGGGTGAAAGACCATCCACCATAACTCTAAAGGTGCTGACCAGGGCGGGCAAGCGCGTCGCTTAGGAGCTCGTCTGATCCGTCTACGAATCTCCTGAATGCGATTCTTTGCCCAAGCCATCCCTCCTCTGTCCACGGCGCAATGAAAGGAGGAGGAGGAGGAGGAGGAGGGCGGGCGGGCGGGCGGGCGGGCGGGCGGGCGGGCGGGCGGGAGGAGGAAGGAGGATGTCATCGATGAGGAGGAGGAGGAGTAGGAGGAGGAGGAGGAGGAGGAACTCGAGAACTTGGAGAGGAAGAGGGGGGCATGGAGGAGGAGGAGGAGGAGGAGGAGGAGGAGGACCACGATGTTGATCAGGATATCGAGACGGAGCAGGGCGTCGAGATGGATGAGGAGAGGCGCAGGAGGATGGCACCGCTGTTGGGGCATGTCGGGGTCCTTCGTCATACCGTTGCTTTCCCTTCGATTGCCAAGGGGCTTTACATTGGCACCGCGTCGCCTGCCGAACTAAACGGTGCGCAACGAGGGCCTCGCTTGAGCACTAAGCCTTGCGACGTGGTGGCGGCGGCCGGGGTGGTGGAGGAGCGGGGAGTTTGCTCCGCTCGAAGGACAAGCGCGGTCCTGTTGTCCACGTAGGCTTGAAAACACGTGTTCCAGATTCCCGCCTCATCTTTCCTCAACCTCTTGTCCCTCCTCCTCTGCCCTCAACCTTTCGTCCCTCCTCCTCCCTCAACCTCTCGCCCCTCCTCCTCCCTCAACCTCTCGTACATCCTCCTTCCTTCTCCCTCGACACCTCGTCATCCCGCTTCTCTCCCCTGCCCCCGGATGTTTCCAGGGGGTTCAGGAGGTCCCCCGGCGGAGGTACCTGAACGCGTCCAGAGGAGGGCCAGCGGGGGGCCAAGCGGCCTTGCCAGGGGGGGGTCACCACTGTAAGGGGGGGTCACCAGCACCTCTAGTGGAGGTCGAGGATCGAAAAGGAGGGCGCATCGAGGATCGAGCAGGCTCTGGATTTTTTCGCGCATCTTTGGCAGCCCTCGGAGGTTGTGGGTTGTCCAGGGGCTCCGCTTCGTCGAGGAGGTAACGACCCCTTAGTGGTGACTTCCCTTGGGCACTGAGTGGAAATGTGCCCACAACACTGATTCTCGAATTTCGATGTTCGGATGACGACGACGACGATGGCGACCTTCAGTCCTGCTCTTCAAGCCCGTCGAAAGCCTAGGTAGGGCCAGAAGGGGCCCACAACGCCCAATTTCGATCCTCGGAATTCGGATCCTCCACCTACGTCGTCGACGGTGACATGTCGACGGTGACATTGCGACGATGGTCCTTCGACGACGGCCTGCGGCTCAGGTATTCAAGACCGCCGGGCTGGCCCTCTCTGAGGTCGGCAGGCCCAGCAGGGCCGAGCACGCCCAGCAATCTAAATCCTTGAGCTTCGAACTTCGGACGACGACGACGACGACGACGACGACGACGACGACGACGACGACGACGACGACGACGACGACGACGACGACTACGACGGCGACGGCGACCGCCACCGCGATCAGGACGACGACGACGACGACAACGACGACCTGGCGGTTTGACGTCATCAAGACTGCTGGGCTGGCCCTCTCTGAGGCCTGAAGCCACACAACTCCTCCGCGAGGCGCCAGCAGAGCCGAACACGGCTAAAACTATAGATCGACGATCTTCGGATTTCTCACCACCACGACGACGAGGACGACCCGTCGGCCCCAGGTCGTCAAGACCAGGGGGCTGTCCTTCTCTGAGGCCTTGAGGCCACACAGCTCCTTCGCGATGGCCAGCAGGCCAGCAGGGCCGACAGCGCCCAACATATAGATCCTCGAGCTTCGACCCTCGGACGGCGGCGACGACGACGACGACGTCGACGACGTCGACGTCGACGTCGACGACGACGACGACGACGACGACGACGACGACTCGGCGGCCCCAGGTCTTCAAGAGTGCCGGGCTGGCGCCCTCCGAGGCCACTCAGCTCTTCCAGATACTCGACAAGGAGCGGGCCTGGCGGCCTTGGGTCTCGCGCCGAGCACCACGGCCTGGCGCTCTTAGCCGGGCCCTGCACTCGCTGCGGGCGTCCCAGGAGGGGGGAGCGAGGGCCGCAGCCTCGAGAAGGCGGCGAAGCCGCCACCATTCCCTCGTCGCCACGTCCGGGCTTGCCTGGAAAGGCCAGCGCGCATCCTGTGCGAGGTCTAGGGAGTAGCGGCATCGGTGCTCGTCTGCCCCCTAGAAAAATGTAAGTATGAACACGAGCAGGGCTGCAGCCTCGAAGACGAGCAACGCACGCACGCGCTCGATTCTTTTCTCAGGCGCGGTTCACTGAATGAGTTTGTCCGTGTGAAACGTACGGGTTGCCAGGCGACATGTTCAGGGGCAACGTTAGGGAGGATAGGGTCAGGGGGGGACGCATCGGCGTCCAATCGCCCACTGGTCGCCGATAAGGGCCCGAGAGCCCCAGCCCCCAACCCGCCCAGGAACGTGTGGATTCGCGAGCGGGGGTTCATGGCCAATCTCTCGAAAATGCATCGCCGATTCCAAGTCGATGATTCCCTCAAACGTGCCCCCCCAGAACGTTTCCCCTCAAACAAAGCATGGGCATACACGTTCGGAAGTCTGCGCGGAGCTCTCGGATCGCTCCCCTCGGCGGCGCCTCTGGCGCCATTGCTGGCGCGCGCTCTGCGCGCCAGGGATGGGTGGCTTTTCGCTGATCCGAGAAATCCGAGCGGGCCTCAGGAAGTGTATGCTTTTGCAGCTTCTGCGATCCTACATTGTCAAGACGCTGAAATAAGGACCGCTTTGGGCTCAGCAGCGTCTCTGGTTTTCGGGCCGTTCCTCGGGTCCAGGTCGGGACTGTCAAATGGATTGTCAAAGTGTGGGAAGGCCGAATCGGGGCTTTGACCTCCCCGCCGCGAGCGCCGCCACCCCAGAGGGCCTGTGGGCCAGCGCGGCGGGTGCAGCGGGCTTGGGCCCACCAGGGATGCGCTTGTTGCAAATCCGGGCCTCCAGGTCCCCCAGTCACCCCCGGAGGGGCCGGGACGGGCCGGGCAGACGCGGCGAGCGTCGCGTTCCCTTTGGGGCCTGCCCTACCGCTGGGCGAGCCTCGCCGCCCCCCCACTGCTCGGGGGCCGATCCCCCCCCAAGGTGGGACAGGGCGCCGGGCGGTCGGGCGGGCATTGCAGGCTCGGCCAGCGCGGGTGCGAGGGAGGGCAGCGAGGCGGGGGGGGAGGAGGGGAGGAAAGGGGAGAGGGGCGGCGAGAGAGGACGGGCACCAAGAAGGGGAGGAGGGGGAGGGCAGCAGCGGCGGCAGGGCGGGGGAGGAGGGCGGCAGTTTTGTGTGCGCGCTGCATGCACCGGCGCCGCGCAGGGGAGCCCCAGGTAGCGCGGACCTTCGCCGCGAGGTCGCCGAGGTTTTCGGTGTCGGTGAGCACCCGCTCCGCCAGCCCCAGCGGCGGCGCCCACTCCGCCAGCAGGGCGCGGAGCGCAGCGGGTCCCTGACGGCGGACCAGCAGGTGGTGCGAGCCCAGCGGGCTCGCGCCCGCGCAAGGCGCAGGCGGTCGGTGGGCGGGCCGCCCCCGTGCCCCAGATGGCAGGTTGGCAGCTCGGACGTGACGCGCGCCACGCACCGGGAGAGGTGGAGCCTCCACACTTGGTCTGGCCCCAGGAGGCCCAGCGGAGCTCCTCCGGCCGGGCCTGCCGCAGGGGGAGGACGGCCGCGACTTGCAGCAAGCCCGCGTCGTGAATCTTTGCCAGCTGCTCGCAAAACCAAGCCCGATCCGCTGCCCGAGCCTGCGGATGGCGCAGGACCGTGCCCACTGCCGCCCCTCCTTGCGGCGGGCCGCGGGCCCCTCCGCCGCCGCGGTTTGCAGCTCATCGGGCGGCGGCCCCACCCCGAAGCTCCCGGCCACTGCTGCCGCGTCCTGGAGCCAAGTGCCCCTGCCGCGGGCTGGCACCGCCTGGACTGCGGGCGCGCCGGGCGAGCCTTTGGGAGCGCCAGCAACTGAGCCCATGCCAGAATGATGCGCTGGGCGACTTTGGCGGCCACGCGCGTCAGGGGGGGCGGCTTGATATCACGGCCCCCTCTTCTTCTTCGTGTTTTTTTTTATCATTATTGGCTTCGTCTTCTTAGTTTTAGCCATCATATTCTGCTTCTTCTTTCAAAACGTCCACTTGCCCCCCTCCAACCACACACACACATCTTCCGCGCACATGGCTCTGGCCACGATGCGTAACCCTACGTTCCTATCCCCCCCTCCTCGGCGCACCAGAGTCCCAGACCCCCCCCCTCGTTGTGAAAAGTCACGGGCCAAGGCTTTGGCAGGTTTTCGTCTTCGGGGGGCACCTTTTCCGGGGAGGCCATCCATGCTCGCCAGGCCCGTCCTTGACCCAGGACCGATGTGTACATGCTCCTGTCTTGGCCAGGGATGCATTTCTCTACCCATCGCGTGCCCAGGATGCGCCTGGCCCGAGTCGGTGAGGTGGCCAGTTGACGTTCCCCGACTCCCCGGGCCCCGATGGGCAGGCCCTGACCGCCGAGGGTCCACGTGGTAGCACAAGGAGCTCACGTCATCTGGGTTCTGGGAGGCTCGAGGTCTTTTGGACGTTCGAGGTTCTAGGACGAGGGTTTTCGGGTGACACTCGGTCTTTTCGGGCCTGTGGGCGGCCTCTCGTCAACACTCTGGGTTTGGTGGCGAAAGGGACACACGTATTTTCACGCTTGCTGCGCTCTGGGGTGAATGGCACCCACATGGTTTCACGCTTGTTCCGCTCTGGGGCGAAGGGGATCCACGTAAGCGCACGCTTGCGCCGTTTTCGGGCGACATGGACCCACGTAAGTGCGCGCTTGCTGCGCTCTGGGGCAATAAGGGACCCACGTGTTGTCACGCTTGCCGCGCTCTGCGGTTAAAGGAGCTCACTTCTTTGCACGCTTGTCCCGGGTCCCCGAGCTCGGGCCAAATGAGAGGCTGGTGCTCAACCCCGACTTGCCACCAACGCTTTCACTCGTCCGCGAGAGCTTCGATCGACTCGAGCGAAGTGCAGGGTCGAAGAGTGCCGCGACAGAGGGAGGCAGGCTGAAAGGGAGTGGGGGGGGGGCCGAAAACTTATACAAAGCAGACGTGCCCCCAAACGAATGCTTGTCAACCCAATTCCCCCAGTCACGTTCCTTGGCCTGAGCGCGGGCCTGCTGAAGCCTCGTCGCCTCGCGGCTCGCGAGGTCGGCGAGGCACCGCGCCGACTCCACCGGGAGGAATAAAACCTGCCTCAGCATCGCCGTCCAAGCGGCGACCTCGGCCGTCTCTGGTAGACGGTGAAAGCGACAGAGACGCCCAGCAGCTGCGACGAGCTGCGACCTATGGGCGCCAGCAGGCGACCTACTGAGATCGGCCAGCACATTCTGAACCTTGCGCCACCAACAGGCGAGAGGGGACAACTTAGGAAACCGAGGAGGGTTGGGGGCAGACGGAGTTTTCCACTTAACCTGGAGCGGCTTGTCTCTCCCCACATACTCGTCGCACTGGTCCCCAGAAATCTGAAACAGATAAAGCCACTGACCTTCAGCAGCCCTGAGAAACGCATCCCACTTGTCCTGGATCTGGAGATCAGGATCCGAGCAGTGCACCCCGGCGTGGTCCCAGGGGTCGACCTCGGGAGGGGGCCCAAGACACCCAATGGGCAACTCGGTGGGGAACCTCTTAGGGACCTGCACGAAACGAACACTACACAGGGGCTCGACCGACGGGAAGACGAGCCGAACAGGGAGGTGGGGAGAGATGGGGGCGTTCTGAACGACTTCGGCCCTGGCCTGACCTGCAATCTGGCGCGAAACCACGAAGTAGTCAATGCAGCGCATGGCGGGCCTGCACGTGCCCTCCGTGGGCGCCACGATGACAGCGTCGAGAGCGTCAACCCACGACGTCTTGACCAGATAACTTGGAGTACAATTCCATTCGCCACCGACAACGAAGGGCATGCCAGCAGCCTTGAGCCTAGCTCCCACACGCGAGAGGCTTCCCAAAGAGAAACGGTTCGGTCATTTGCCGAAACTTGCCCCCCCCAAGGGATAACCCCGGGTACCACCGATAGACACACATCTCCAACCGACTACCCTTATATCTTCCCCCCTGGGCCTGTGACCCGACGACGTGAAAGGGCACACAAACACCTGACAATCATGACCCGAGCCTTGGACCTTGGACCACAATTTTCTGCATCATTTCTCGATCAAGACGATCCACAGGGGCCCTGGGCCTCGAAACTATGCGAAGGGCGCCCAGTGCGACGTCAGCATCTCCTCGTTCGTCCGACCCGAGCGAAGTCAGGCAGTCTTAGGGTGAGGATGAATCGTTCCAGAGCTTTCCCGACCGCTCTCAGAACATTCTGGAGCGCTCTGGTACGGCCGCGGTGCGGGACACATCTTCCAGGCCAGCTGGCACTCAGAGACTCCCGAGTGATCCTCAGCCAGCGTTATCGTTAATCATCGTCGGAACCATCCCCACCCCACCAGGACAGGGCACGTCAGCGCTCCCAGCGTACCCCTCCGAGTGGGCACAGGCGCCGCGAAACTCGGATGTGACGGCACCCAGAACCCGCGGAGAGGGGGCAGGGCGGCCAACGAAGTTCGTGTTTTTGTGGTGGGGGGGTGGTTGTCTCCCGAGTCCAGAAATCCTTCGGGGGTGGACAGAACCCCCATCAGTGACACGTCGATTAGTGAATTGTCCGTTTTCGGTTCTCGAGAGGGCGCCGTGGCCGTCATTTTCCAGGCTTGCGCCCGCCAGGTTTGGGCTTCAGGTCGTTTTCACTAAACCACGTTTTACTAAAGGGGGGTCCATCCCCGAATCCTCATCCCCAGACATCCTTCCGATGTGATGTTTTGTCACCTCGGCCTCAGAGCACCCACCCCTTTCCCGGAGGGCAGTTATGTGTCCCGGATCCATGTTTGATGGTCGAAGAGCCCGAAAGCGGCCCCCCGAGGCCGACCCGACACACAAACGCCGCGGCTGGAGCAGTCATCCGGCAACACCCACACGGCCGCTTATAGTACTACGGTCGGTGGCGGGCGTTCTCTGGCCATACCGCCTGGGTAACGCTATACGCTCTACTGTAAGATGTTCGGTTCGGACGGGCGCTTCCAAGGGGGGGCGCATAGGCATAGACCTCCCTGAGGCTTGCACGATCGAAACGTCCGCGGGATGGAAGCAGTCCCATCGTCGGAGTTCTGGGCCCTGCCCTCGTCCAGCGAAGGACAAGACCGGCTCCGTCTCGCCCGCCGAGTTCCGGGAGGGCCTCATCCGGCTGAAGCAGCCCTCGGACCCGAAGGAGCCGCGCGCCCGGGGCCTCGCGCGCGCGCGGCCCGCCCTCCGAGGGGGCAACGATACGGCGCCCGACGTCGACGACGCCCGACGGCGTGGGCCGTCTTGGGGCCGTCTTGAGGCCAACGTGGCCCGTCTTTCGGGGGCGGCAAAGAGGGGGGTGATGACTAGGGGGGGGGGATATCATGGCGCGGGCCATGGAATCTCCCCAGATTTCATGACGCCTCTTCTCATTTCATTACGTCCCTGGCCCCTCTGCTGGGCCGCGCGCATGCTGCCGGTCATGATTTGCACACCCCCCTCTTGGACACCCCCCCTCTTTGCCGCTCCCGAGTCTTGGAGAGGTGTTCCAAAGACGACGCCTGGCCTCAGAACCTCAATGTGGGCCCGACGTCGTCCAGCGGCGAGCCTTGGTGTCGGGCCGAACGAGAGGCGGGGGTAGGGAAAGGGGGGGTTACGAAATCTGCTGCATGCAGCTGGTTTCCACCTCACCGAGTGGTCCATTCATCGATGCATTGGCGCCTCCCGGCGCCGGGAGGCGCCGGGAAAATCAGCTACGTGAGCTGATTCTCAAACCCCCACCCTTGGCTATCCCC
>CAUYUJ010015582.1:859385-891885 GCA_963575745.1 Prorocentrum cordatum | reverse complement strand
GCGTGCCGCGTCCCGCGCGCAGGAATTTCGAGGATGTCTCGACTAATTCGCCTGTTCCCGGAAAAGGGTGCGGGCCCAGGGTTTTCTTTTAGCGGGTTAACCCAGCGGTTTTGCTCTGAAGGGGGCCGGCGGAATTCCGCTAGATAAAAACAAGAAAGAACTCCAATTCGGCGTGAACAAATGCGTTTCGCGCGTGCCCGCTCGAAGAAAGTCGACCCCCCATCTCGGATCCTTGATAAATAACGGGGTCCGCGGGCCTCCGTTTTCGTTTGTAAAAAAGAAACTGCGGGGCATGTTTGGCAGAACCAGTGAAAAAACGAACACTGGAGCCCCGACCGCGACGCGGAAAAGCGCCCCTCGCGCAGGAATTCCGAGGATGTCTCGCGCGTACCGCGTCCCGCTGTTCGAGGATGTCTCGATTAATTCGCTTGTTTTTCGAAGATTTAGCGTGACAGTAATGTTGAGTTTTTGCGTGCCCGCTCGAGGATGGTGCGCCCCCCCGCGCCAAAAATCGAGCATGGCTCGAGCGAAACGCTTGTTTGGCAAAACTTGAAGGGCCTGGGTGCCCCAGCAGGCCCCAGGAGGCCCTGGGAGCGCGGACGCGGCGTACTTTACGACGGATCGTAGCCCTTGGAGCTCGGACCACGCGTAATTTGCGAGGGATCGTGGCCCTCGGAGCGCGGGCGCAGCGTAATTTACGAGGGGTCGGGGCCTTGGGAGCTCGGACGCAATGTAATTTTCGAAAGGGGTCGTAGCCCTTGGAGCGCGGGCGCAGCGTAGAATATGAAGGATCGGGGCCCTGGGGGCTCGGACGCAGCGTGATTTGCCAGGGATCGTGGCCCTGGGAGCGCGGACGCAGCGTAATTTACAAAGGGTCCAGACCCTGGGAGCGCGACCCCAATGTAATTTACGAGGGATCGTGGCCCTGGGAGCGCGGACGCAGCGTAACTTACGAGGGATCGTGGCCCTGGGAGCGCGTCCCGTGGCACGCCCATTGGCACGTTCCGTAGCGCGTCCCTTCGGCACGTCCGGCAGTGCGTTCCCATGGCACGTTCCTTGGGACGTCGCCTGGCGCGTCCCTTGGGACGGTCCGCGGCGCGTCCTCCTGGCATGTTCCCCTGTCATTTAGCTCTGGGGCAGCTACTATGTGCTCAGGCAGCTCGAGCTTAAGATCCAGATCGGTTCGGTCAGGACTCAGACGCAAAGGAGGACTCGATCCACAACGCTATAGACTACAATCGCGGCATGGCACATCGCAAATCAGCACGGCGCAGCACAGCACAGCCCTCGGCACGGTACATCAAGATCGATACACTCAGCATTGCAACCTGTCACGTTCCCTGGCACGTTCCGTGGCGCGTTCCGTGGCGAGTCCCCCTGGCACGACGCGCGGCGCGTCCCCTGACACGTCCTTTGGCACGTCCATTGGCACGTTCCGTAGCGCGTCCCTTTGGCACCTCTGCGGTGCGTCCCCATGGCACGTTCCCTTGCACGTCGCCTGGCGCGTCCCTTGTGACGTTGCACGGCGTGTCCTCCTAGCATGTCTCCTTGCCAATCAGCTCTAGGGCAGCTACTATATGCTGAGGCAGCGCGAGCTTACGACCCAGATCAGATCGGTCAGGACTCGGAAGCAAAGGAGGACTCGATCCACAACGCAGATCAGCACGGCGCAGCACAGCACAGCCCTCGGCACGCTAACATCAAGATCGATACACTCATCATTGCATTTGCCCGTCGCCCAATCAGGTGTCTTTGAAACGTTGCCATGTCGTACATTTCTATCTTCCTTTCCATACGTTTTACCCTTCTCAGCGTCGGCAGAGGGTGGGGGTCCAATTGACTATGTGACGGAATCCAACCACCTGAAACAAATCCAGCCCTTTTTTCCAGGCGGAACAAAACCAACTTGTAGCAATATCATTCAGGACATCCCTGAACTGTCCTCACGACATTGTTGCGACGTCTCACTGATCTAGGGCACTTGGGTTCCTTCGGACACCCACAGGACATCCTTAGAATCCCTTTGGAGTTCCTGGGGGACACCTGTGAATCCCAAGGGCGCCCTTAAGGAGTCCTCAGGAATTCTTTGGAACATCCTTGGGCTCCCAGGGAACGTGTGTGTGTGGGTGTGTGTTGCTGCTCCTCCTCCTTCTTTTCCCTTTTCCTCGAGGGAATTGTGTAGTTGCGATGGGGAACGGCGGGCTGAAAGTGGAGGGGTGGAGGCGGGACTGGTACGGGGTTGAGCTGCGGGAGTGGAAGTGGGAGAGCGGAGAGGTGGGCGCAGACGAGGACAGGGACGAGCAATTGAGGAATGAGGCTGCCATGGAGGAAGGGGGAGGGAAGGACGGATCCCGCGCAAAACCCCACCTCCTTCGCTGGGGGCAGCGCTGTCCACCCGCGCCCGCGTGGGGCATCCGCGCACATGCCGCGTCGTCGCGTCCAGGATTCAACCAGGTTTAGGACCAGCCCTGATTTGGGATGTGTTATCTGGGCCCACCCCGACCTGTTTTCCCTGGACAGGGCTTGGGCCAAGGGTTCTCGTTTGGTGGGTAAGCCCTCTTCCCCGGTGCCATGCTTGAAGAGGGCCGGCGGATTTCTGCTTGATGTAAATCAATGTAAAATTACATTTCCGGTAGAACAACCGAGTGTCGCGCGCGCCCGCTCAAGGAAAGTGCGCCCCTTCTCTCGGAGCCTCGATGCCTAACCGAGTCAGATTTCGCTTTCCCTCGTTTAACAAACAAGTGCGGAGCATTCTACTGATAATCTTTACGTAATATCGAGTCTGGGGACCCTATAATTTAACAGACAATTGACAAATGTTGAATTGTGCGTGCCCGCTCGAGGACGACGCGTCCTGCCCGCAGGTTTCTCGAGGATGTCTCAGCGAAACGCTTATTTTGCAGAACGTGAAGGACCTGAGCGCGCCAGGATGCCCAAGTTGTTCTGGAAGTGCAATCGCACCACTTTTTAAATGAATCGTGGCCCTGGGAGCGCGGACGCCGCGTTTTGTCCTGGAAGCGCGGACGCATCGTGATTTACTGTGGATTGTGGTCCTGCCGGGGGCGCTCAGTGTAATTTACGACGGTCCCTGGCCCTGGAAGCGCAGACGCATGATTATTTCCACAGAGTCGTAACCTTGGGGCACGGATCGTGGCCCTGCGAGCGCGGACGCCGTGTAATTCACGAGGGAACGTGGCCCGGGGGAGCGAGGACGCAATGTAATTCTCCGAATAGGATTGCCCTGTTGGAGTCCTAGCTCATCATACGTAGTTGGTCTTTAGCACCCCCCCTTTTTCCAATGCCCCCCCTTTTTCCAGTGCCCCCCCTTTTTCCAATGGCACTTGCTTACTTGCTCTTGTGTGCTTGCTCTCGCTTGCTTGCTCTTGCTTGCTCTTGCTTGCTAACCCTTGATCGCTGGCTCTTGCTTGCTTGTTAGTGCTCGCTTGCGCTTGGTTGCTTCTGCTTGCTTGCTTGCGCTTGCTTGATCTCGCTCCTCACGTCCACCTTCCGTCCTGGTCCCGTCTTCCTTTCATTATCCTCCCATCCTCCTCGTCCACCTCCTGTCCTCCTATCTATTTGGAATCAACGCTGGCTGATATTGACAATGGATCGTGACCCTGGGAGCGCGGGCGCGGTGTAATGTGCAAGGGATCTTGGCCATTGAAGCGCGGACGCATTTTGATTTGCTAAAGATCGTGTCCCTGGGAGCGGGAACGCAACGCGATTTACAAGGGATCGCGCTGGGAGCGCTGATGCCGAGTAATTCACGAGGGATTGTGGCTTGGGAGCGCGGACGCCGTGTAATTTACGAGGGATCGTGGCCCTGGCGGGGGGTCGGACGCAGCGTAATTTACGAGGGATGCGCGGACGCATAATATTTTACAATGGATCGTGGCCCTGGAAGCGTGGATGCAGCGTAATTCACGTGCGATCCTGGCCCTGGGAGCTCGGACGCAGAGCAATTTTTAGGATTCTCGCCTTCGGGTCCAGCGCCGAATTTAAAAAGAAACGGCGTGGGGGGCGAAACACGCCACCCGAATCTATGTTCCAATTCCGACAAATTTAGTTTTCTGCTCTGAAGATGGGGGGCTCTTCTGGGCAACCTCCGCGGAATGCTTTATGGCCCAGGGAACGCGGACGCAGTGTAATTGACGATGGGTCTCAGCCCTGGAAGCGCGGACGCATAGTTATTCACAAAGGATGGTGACTTTCGGGCGCGTTCCCTAGTACTTTCCCTTGCGCCTCCTCTGAGCACGTTCCGCGGCGCGTCCCCTGGCACGTTCCTTGGTATGTCCCCTGGCGCTTTCGCTGGCACGTTCCGTGGCGCGTCCCCTTGGCACATAGTGCGGCAATCCCCTGGCACATAGTGCGGCAGTCCCCTGGCACGTCCATTGGCACATCCCGTGGCGCGTCCCCATGCCCACGCCCACGCCCCTGGTATGTCACTGTGTGGCGCGGCACAGCGCAGAGAAGCACAACATAGCCCCTGGCACCGTAGCATCACCAGTGATGCCTGGAACGTTCCCTGGCGCCTCCCCCTGGGCACGTCTCGCGGCGCGTCCCCTGGCACGTCCCCTGGCACGTCCCCTGGCACGTCCCTTGGCGCGTCCCCATGGCACGTCCGTTGGCACGTTCCGTGCGCGTCCCCCTGGCACGTTCCGTGGCGCGTCCCCCCGGCACATCGCGCGGCGCGCTGGCACGTCCCCTGGCACGTACACTGGCACTTTCAGTGGTGCGTTCCTTGGCACGCCACTGTGCGGCGCGGCACAGCGTTGAGCAGCACAACCCCGCCCCTGGCACAGTGTCATCACCATTGATATCTTCCACATTGCCACTGCCCATCGCCCACTCGAGGTGCTTGGACACGTTTCCATGCCTCGCAGTTCTAGATCCCTTGCCGGGTTCGTGGGTCCATCCTCTCTCGAAGCAAGTCCACTTGGGGCGACGAGAAGCTTCCGGGAGTTCCAGCTAAGACGCCGCCGTGGGGAGCCCGTCGGCGCGTTGCTCCTCTGAGCTTCTGCGAGGGTTTCTCGGGCCGGACGAACGGGGGGGATTGGGCTCCGCTCCTCCTCCTCCTCCTCCTTCTCCTCCTCCTCCTCCTCCTCCTCCGGGGGGTGCCGCCGTTACCTCGGCCGGCCCTCCGCCGAGACTCGCGAGGCAGGGGAGGCGCAGCGCGGAGAGGAGAGCGGGCGGGGACGAGGACGCGCCGCGCCCCTGCCTGTGGCGTGGACCGGCCGGCGGCACAGGTGGTCGAGACGCTCTCGCGCATCAGCGGCACGAAGGTGGTGTGAGGACGCCAGGACGGCGCCCCAGCGTCCTCCGGGGACGGAGGAGCGAGGGCAAGGGAGCACCCTGACCTCCCTGCGTCGTGAACGAACTCACGGCGTTTTTTTTTTTTTGTTTTTTTCCCAACCATCCTGTGGTGTTGGGTCCTCGTTTTGAAGAGACAGCGCCCCGCGTCCACTCCTCCCGCTGCCCCCTTCCTCCTCTTCATCCCTGCGTTTCACCCACCGCTTCGTGGCCCCATAGGGAGCTCCACCGAAGGCCCCACTGGCAGGGTTCGCATGGCGGCCTCGGGCCATTTCGGCACACCCCTCACGAGATCGTGGCCCCATAGGGAGCTCCACCGAAGGCGCCAGTGGCAGGGTTCGCATGGCGGCCTCGGGCCATTTCGGCACACCCCTCACGAGGATCGTGGCCCCATAGGGAGCTCCACCGAAGGCTCCAGTGGCAGGGTTCGCATGGCGGCCTCGGGCCATTTCGGCACACCCCTCACGAGGATCGTGGCCCCATAGGGAGCTCCACCGAAGGCGCCAGTGGCAGGGTTCGCATGGCGGCCTCGGGCCATTTCGGCACACCCCTCACGAGGATCGTGGCCCATAGGGAGCTCCACCGAAGGCGCCAGTGGCAGGGTTCGCATGGCGGCCTCGGGCCATTTCGGCACACCCCTCACGAGGATCGTGGCCCCATAGGGAGCTCCACCGAAGGCGCCAGTGGCAGGGTTCGCATGGCGGCCTCGGGCCATTTCGGCACACCCCTCACGAGGATCGTGGCCCCATAGGGAGCTCCACCGAAGGCGCCAGTGGCAGGGTTCGCATGGCGGCCTCGGGCCATTTCGGCACACCCCTCACGAGGATCGTGGCCCCATAGGGAGCTCCACCGAAGGCGCCAGTGGCAGGGTTCGCATGGCGGCCTCGGGCCATTTCGGCACACCCCTCACGAGGATCGTGGCCACATAGGGAGCTCCACCGAAGGCCCCAGAGGCAGGGTTCGCATGGCGGCCTCGGGCCATTTCGGCACACCCCTCACGAGGATCGTGGCCCCATAGGGAGCTCCACTGAAGGCGCCAGTGGCAGGGTTCGCATGGCGGCCTCGGGCCATTTCGGCACACCCCTCTCGAGGATTGTGGCCCCATAGGGAGCTCCACCGAAGGCCCCCAGTGGCAGGGTTCGCATGGCGGCCTCGGGCCATTTCGGCACACCCCTCACGAGGATCGTGGCCCCATAGGGAGCTCCACCGAAGGCGCCAGTGGCAGGGTTCGCATGGCGGCCTCGGGCCATTTCGGCACACCCCTCACGAGGATCGTGGCCCCATAGGGAGCTCCACCGAAGGCGCCAGTGGCAGGGTTCGCATGGCGGCCTCGGGCCATTTCGGCACACCCCTCACGAGGATCGTGGCCCTATGGGGAGCTCCACCGAAGGCCCCAGTGGCAGGGTTCGCATGGCGGCCTCGGGCCATTTCGGCTCACGAGGACCGTGGCCCCACTGGAGCTCCACCGAAGGCGCCAGTGGCAGGGTTCGCATGGCGGCCCCGGGCCATAGCGGCACATCCCTCACGAGGATCGTGGCCCCATAGTTGCGCTGCTTCAACAACCGCGCATGGGCGTCGTACTCCGCCTTGTCGACGTGCAACGCCACCTCCTCCCTCATGGCTCTCAAGGCCTTCTCCTGCTTCTGCTCCTCGGTGAGAGGGACGCCGTCCTTGTCGTCGTCGGCGCCCGCGAAGACGGCCACGAACGTGTCCCTGAGCATGTCGGGCTCCGGCGGGAAGCCGTGGCCACATAGGGAGCGCAGGCGAAGATGGCATTCACAATTGCGGCATTCACAACTGCATATGGTTGGGTCCTTCGCCAGGATATTTTTTTCTGTGTATATATATTCATATATATATATATATTCATATATAAATATATATGAATAGTATATATATATACATATATATATTCTTATATATTTATATGAATATAATATATACATATATACACACAAAAGGGAAACACATATATATATAACAGATATATACACATCTATGGTTCTTCTATTTTTCCCGGAAGGGGCTTCGAGCACATGTTTCTTTTGTATAGTCAACCCGTGTCCTCAGGACGAGCGACTTTCCCAGGTTGCCCTTGCATATTTCCCTTTCGGCCCATCCTCTGGCCGCGCTCCTCTCGCAAAGTGTCGACATGGCCTTTTAAGACACGTGCATCCTTGTCGTGCGTCCTTATTATATAGTTTGACTGCAGTTGGTCAATGTTGTCCCCAGGTAGAGTTCGCGCAGGTGTGACACATTCCCGCTATATAAAAACAGAAGTAAAATTGTCTCGCGCGTGCCAGCTCTAGGACTGTGTGCTCCCAATTTCGGATCCTCAATACATACCCGGGTCCGCAGTCCTCCTTTTCATTTTTTTTGTGTGCAGAGTTTTTTGCGCAGAATCCAACGTAAATAACATGGCCTGGAGACCGTAGAATTTGGAGAAAATGAGAGAAGTTGTCTTTTTGCGTGACCGCTCGCAGAATGCGCGTCCTGCGCACAGAATATTCGAGGATGCCTCTGGCGAAACGCTTGTTTTGCAGAACTTGGGGGACTTCGGCGCCCCAGGATGCCCAGGTGCTTGTTCCCCACATCCAAAGGTTTTTGTTTTCTCTGGACACCGTCCGCACAGGAACCTCACCTCCCTCCCACTTTCCGCCGCACTCACGCATTCACCCCGTCATCGGTCATCATCATCATCATCATCATCATCGGTCACCATCATCACCACCACCATCATCTCCACCATACTCAATCACTCACCATCGATCACCATCACCATCGGCCATCGATCATCATCATCATCATTAGCAACACCATCACCGCCATCATCATCATCATACTCAGTCGCACATCGAACACACACACATACACACACACGCACTTTCTCTCAATATGCAACATTATTTTCTTTGGACACCCCGCGCAGGAACACACCACCACCACATTCTCCTGACCCTCGTCTGTAAGTGAATTGTGAGGACGCTGGCGGGAGCCCCCTCCCTATTGGGCCCGTACTTCATATTGATAATCCGAGCGGGTCATCGGACACTTGTAACCGTCGTCACTTTTGTGATTCTCAGGCTTGAATATGGAAGAAGTATCAGGGGGGAGCCTCGTCTGTGAATGAAGTGTGAGGATGTCTCGGGCGGGAACCCCCTCCCTATGGGGCCCGAGCTTCAGGTTGGTAATCCGAGCGGGTTATCGGAAACGTGTAACTGTCGTCCCCTTTGGGCTCCTCACGCCTGAATATGGAGGAAGTATCAGACGGGAGCCTCGTCTGTGAGTGAAATGTGGGGAAGTCTCGGGCGGGAGCCACCTCCCTATGGGGCCCACAATTGATGTTGGCAGTCCGAGCGGGTCACCGGAAACTTGTAACTGTCGTCCCTTTTGGGTTCTCCGGCTTCTGCACGGAGGAAAGTCACGCGGGAGTCACGTCTGCGAGCAAATTGTGAGAAGTCTCGGGCGGGAGCCCCCTCCCTATGGGACTTGCATTTCATGTTGGCAATCCGAGCGGGTCATCGGAAATTTGTAACTGTCGTCATTTCTGGGCTCCTCGGGCCTGAATATGGAGGAAATGTTGGGCGGGAGCGTCGTCTGTTATTGAATTGTGAGGAGGTCTCAGGCGGGGGCCCTCTCCTTATGGGGCCCGCATTTCACGTTGGTAATCCGAGCGGGTCATCGGGATCTTGTAATTGTCGTCACTTTTGTGCTCCTTAGGCCTGAATGTAAAGTATCAGGCGGGAGCCTCATCATCTGTGGTTGTGAGGAAGTCTCGGGGGGGAGCCCCCTCCCTATGGGGCCCGCTGGTGATGTTTCTGAGGAAGTCTCGGGCGGGAGCCACCTCCTTATGAGGCCCGCACCTTATGTTTTTAAGCCGAGCGGGTCATCGGAAACCAACATATGTCGTCTTTTTGGGGTTCCCGAGACCTGAATATGGACGAAGTATCGGGCGGGGAGCCTCGTCTGTGAGTGACTTGTCAAGTGAGGAGGGAGAGGAGGAACAGGAGGTGATGACGACGACGGCGGCTGGGCGCAGGGAGAAACCCTTGCGTCCGGGCCGGGGGCGGTAACCGCCTGAGCGCGGCCGCGACTAGCTTGGAGGGTGAAAGTGGGGTCGGGCGCAGGGTCCCAGCAATGGTGGCTTTATGGGCCATGCATGGGCGATGCATTTTCGATTGCTGTGTCCGGCGGGGGACCAATTGAAGCCTCCCGCCTGCACCATGCGCGAGGTTTGGGGGTAAACGAAGCAAGGGAGCGGAGGGTTCGGGAAAGGCGACGGAGGCAACGTGCGCTGAGGGCGCAAAAAAAGGTTTGGATAACACGGAAGCGGTGAGATGAGTGTCGAAATCTGCCTAGCCAATCTGACATGCGGAACACTGCGCTTCAGTTTTGGTGATCTTGACGGCCAGGGCAAGATGCGAATTCACATTGTGGGGAAAAGCATAATGTTAATTCACATTCTGGGAGAAAAATATCCCAGTGCGACCCTACCTAAGAGTTGGAGCCCCTGGGAACGCAGCATTAGTAGTAACAGTAAAGCTAAGCTAAAGCTAAGTTAAAGCTAAGCTAAAGCTAAGCTAATGCTAAACTGAAGCTAAGCTGAAGCTAAGCTGAAGCTAAGCAGAAGCTAAGCTGAAACTAAGCTAAAGCTAAACTAAAGCTAAGCTAAAGCTAAGCTACAGCTAAGCTAAAGCTAATGTAAAGCTAAGCTACAGCTGAGCTAACGCTAAGCTAAAGTTAATATAAAGCTAAGCTAACGCTAAGCTGAAGCTAAGCTAAAGCTAAGCTAACGCTAAGCTAAAGCTACGCAAATGCTAAGCTGCAGCTAAGCTAAAGCTAAGCCAAAACTAAGCTAAAGCTAAGCTAAAGCTAAGCTAAAGCTAAAGCTAAAGCTCCCAGGGGACTGGGGGAACCGCTCCCAGGGATACCGGAGGAACCGCCCGGGGCGATTAGCACTGCCCGGCCCTTTAAGCTCAGAGAGTATGAACCCTTCTAGGCAGAGCCCGGTCGGGAAAAAGAAAATTTGAATTCACAGTTTGGAGTGTTGTTTAGGAATATGTATGAGAGGGGCCAAGATGTGAATTCACATTTTGGGAAAAAAGGGAAATGTGAATTCACATTTTGGAAAACAAGGAACACGTGAATTCACATGTTGGACGAATCGCGGGACCGACTCCAAATCTGTCCTGGGGGTCGACAAGTCATCGTTTGGCAACATACAATACCATCAATCGCACAATCAAGACACACTTGCACGCCACTTCGCCGCCTCACGCGCAATATGCAAGAACGTCCGCACGCATGAACGATAATGGATGGACGGCGCGTTTGCCCCCGCGGGCAAGACATGGGCACGAACGACTGGCCCTCCATGGTCGCCAACATTGGATGCCAATCGTACCCGATCACATCCATGAGCGATGCATTGAGCATACATGGGCCAGTCAGCCCCCATTGAAGACCCCCTGTTGCAGACCCTCTCTTTCACCCTCCAACTAGCTCGGTACCTGCGGGGTTGTCCCAGCGGCTTGCTCCCGCGCCCCAGCGGCTCGCGCGGTTGCCCTAACGGCCTGGCCCGCGGGGTTGTCCCAACGGCCGCGCGACGCGGCCGTATGAGAATGCGCCCGCGCTGGCCGAGGCGGCGACGGCGCCGAGGAAAATCGACACGCGTTTTTGCAATAGGCAGGAAAGGAGGTGGTGGGTGACGAAGCACACAGCAGGAGGGCGAGGCGAAGGCAACATGGGGAGCGGGTGAAAGCCTTGCGCCAGGGCGATAATGAGAATGATGCAGAGAAGACAATACGGGCGCCGCACTAATCGCGAGGACGCTAGTGAAGGTTATTCCCAGATTAACCGAACAGATTAACATATGGGGTCGTTCCGTGGGAGTAATGGGAATTTGGGAACGGGGGAAAACACATGGATCCCTAGCGCAATACCTCACACTTGGTACTCATTCGGTATTAACGCGCTGATGGGGGGCGTGGCGTTACCCTCCGAATTGGTTCGGGGTCCACTTCGGTTCTTGCAGAGTGACGGTATGTTCCCATGTCGGGCGCGGCCCTCGGCGCGGGTTCGACGCTGATCCGACGCGGATGCGACATTCGAGGTCAGTTCGGTATGGATTCGGCGCGGGTGCTAGGACGATGGGGCAGAGACAGTTATCCCCCCCGCCCGAGAGGATGAGGATGAGGATGAGGAGGAAGAGGAGGAAAAGAAGGAGGAGGAGGAGGAACGAGGAACTTTGATTAATTTAGACGAGGAGCAGCAGCAGAACGTGGAGGAACAGGGGGAAGAACAACAGGGGGACAAGCAGGAGGAAAATTGTCGCATTCCCAGATATCCGGTTTCTTGATTTTTCAATGCGGGGTCCCCCGGAGTCCCAACCCGTTTCCAATTGCTGGAGTCTCCTATCGAGTCGCTCTCTGACGGCCCCAGGGCCCGGCGAGGCCCCCCCCTGTAAGCCGAAAGCGGCGAAGAGTACCAGTTCCATTCATTATCCGAAAAGTTGGACGTCGAGCCTTCGTTTTCCGTGCCCCCCTGTACACTTACATTTGTGGAGGACCTCGTCTTCTCCTCAACTGGGAGTCTTCTCTTGTACCAGACGCGGAGAGTCGACGCGTCCGAGATGGATTCGGCGCGGAGTCGACGTGGATGACAGGCTGGGGCGACGGTTGTGTCGGGCGTGTCCCCCTAAAGGGGGAGGATCTTCGACGAAAAATCAAAAGTATACAGAAAATTCACCAAAAGGGTCAAATTATACTCAAAAAGTAGTCCCCAGCCTATTTCTTGTGTTATGTTTTGATTATTTTTCGGTATTTTTCATTTTTCGTCGAAAATTCCCCTGGAGGGGGACAGGCCCGACTTCGGGCGACGGGACAGGGGGAGGCCCCCCGACGACGCAGCACGAGACCCCCGCGTGCCGAGGCCCTGCGGCCTCCGCCGCGCGCGCGGCGGATGCCGCCGCGGGTGAGCGGGCAGGGCGGTCCGTGAGCGACTGCTCCCGCGCACCCCCCGGCGGGGGCCACGGGGCCCTCGGGGACCCCGCGGCGGGGCGCTCCGCCTGCGCGGCAGCGGGGGGAGTTCAGAGGCGACACTCGGGGCGAATAGCCCAGGGCAGAGCAATACATGTATCCAAGGGCGCCGATGATCTGTGTCTTCGACAAGGCTCCCGGGCGAATGCGTGTAATGCCCGCCCCTGGGCTATGCGCCCTTGTCGTCGCCGCCGAGGAGCGCCGGCGGAGCCGTCGCGCCCCCCCCCTCCTCTCCGGCCGCCGTCCAGGCCTCTTCGGCGCCCGGCCAGCGTCCTCCGGCTCGAGCCAGACCCCCTCGCTCTAGGCCTCCCAGATGGGGTCCGAGTGGATGGGGTCTCGGGCTGGGCGAAAGGGGGGGATTGGGAAAGGGGGGGTTACGAAATTTGCTGCATGCAGCTGGTTTCGGCCTCACCGAGGGGCCTATTCCTCGATACATGGCCGCGTCCGGCGCCGGGAGGCGCCGGGAAAATCAGCTACGTGAGCTGATTCTCAAACCCCCCCTTTGCTATCCCCCCCTTTCGCCCGACCCGAGGGTCGGAGGATCGCGCCGCATCGCCGATACATCCGCGATGCGGCTCGATGTGGACCCGATTTGCGTCACGTCGACGTCGCCGATGCATCGCCGACGTCGACGATGCATCGACGGTGCATCGCCGATGCATCGCCGATGCATCGCCGATGTGACGCTGATGTATCGGCGATGCGGCGCGATCCTTCGACCCCACCCACTCGGACCCCATCTAGGAGGCCTCTAATCGCGTCGGACGAGCACGCAACGCGGAAGGCTTTTGGCAATTTCCGGCCGCTTCGACCTGTGCCCGTCCCCTGGGGCCGTTACCATGATGATTCAGGATGGGAAGCCGGTCCCCGCAAAGGGGTCCGGCGCTACGTTAGGTGATTGATTTCTGCTGAGCGCGTCCTGCGTGGCGTGGTCCATGCCAATCCGATCGGTTCGATTCGGTAGCCGTTTCGCCTGGCACGATGTCATTCGATTCTGGGAGTGACACCGACGGTCCGATGTGGCCCGATGCTTACATGGCGCTGCTGTGCATCCTGACGCGGTCGATACGATTCGATTATTCCTACTCTGCGCAGAGGCTGCCCGATTCGATGCATTCTCCGCCCGATCCGATGTTCCGATTCAATGCAGATTTCTCTTGATTGCGCGTTTTGCGCCCACGGCGCTGCTCTGGCGGCTCCCGGCGAGGCGGGGGCCAGCCCTGCCTTTACTATTACCTCCTCTCTTTCCCGTCTTTTGTTGCTTTCTGGGTCTCTTCCACGTCGTCCTCGCCCGTCGTCTGTCTCTCGTCCGCGATCGTGTCGTCTCGGGTCTGTGCCACGGGGCTCCCCTTGCTCCTGCTAAAGTGTACCCTGATGCGGCCGATGCGATTCGAGTTTCAGTCCGTTGAGGCTAGAGAGTGCGGTCAGTCAGTGGAGCCGCGCCGCACGGCGCATCGGCTAAACAGCACAAGGCTAATTACAACAGTTCTAACGCACAGCCTCTCAGAAAACATACGCCTGGGCAACGCTTCTCCACCGAGCCCTGCTATAGTTCGGCCCGAGCTCGGCGCGCACAGATGTGCCAGAAGCCGAGCATGCTAGCGACGCCGTGCTAGAGAGTGCGACTCCTGAATAAATTGTGAGGAAGTCTCGGTCGAACAGCTGCCGGCACGCTGCCGCACCGTGCGGTCCCAGACTTTCCGCCCTTCCTGGGGGGACTCTTTTGTGGTTCCATTTTGCTTTTACTCACCACCCACCAAACCACCCCAACCCAACCCGAAGGCCTCAATTTGCCCTCCATTTCCAGTTGGGGGGGGTCGCGAAACATCGAAAAAACACATATGGAACCCTTACCCCCCCCAACCCGAAATTCGGGTCTTCGGGTTGGGTTGGGGTTGTCTGGTAGGTAGTCATTTACTCGAACTCGATGGGACCCTCAAGCGGACGGCATTCAGGAACAAAAGCGTGTGCCTGCGTTTGCGCGCATGCACACGGGAGAGGTCGCTGTCTTCGCTGGCGGTCGGAGGGGCCCAAAGGGCCGCCCCCGCTGCGTACCTGCTTGCTCGCGAGCCTAATACGGGTGCCGTCCAAAACTGAGGGCGCCCATTCCTCTCTGGAGCACGCGCAGGTTGGCAGGCGTCCCTTGCCCACTCCGCTCCATCACTGGCTGCCTTTCGGTCTTTGGAGTGTCTGCTTGGCCTACCCGTGGGCATTTTCTCCCACAGGGCGGCCAACGAATCACGCGCAGAGTTGGAGGCTGGGGGCGTTTCGTTTGCCCGCCCGCTGCTCTTGACGCGTGTGGGGGTACCCCAATTTTTGTAGCCCGCCACGATTTTACCACCAATCAGTTATTACGCAGGATGGTGATTCAGAGCTCCCTGGGGCCGCCCGTCACGCCGCATCGGCCCAGGACGACGATTTATACATTGGGTGCCAGCCATGCTCGTGGGCGTACTCTCACCCCGCGGCAGAAAATCGGTCGGGCCCAGGGCAAGGACAGATAGCTCCTGAGCTATCCGGAACGCTCTCAGAGTGTTCCGGAGCGCTCTGGAACAGCCGCGGAGCCCGGTACATCCTCCAGACCCCGCTGGCTCTCAGAGGTTCTCGATTCATCCTCGTCCGAGTTATCCTCATCCTGATTTCGTCTGAGAAAACAGAAATTCTGAATCGTTCCCCCACCCGTGTGCTTTCATCCTGCATCGCCATCCTGCATCACCGTAAGGCGCAGGGCGTCTTGGCGGCAGGGGCTCGCTGCCTGTTTGGGCAGCGGCTGCCTCGCGCTCTCGATATCCCAGGACCACTCTGTCTTGTTGTTTAAAGGATCCTCGATTCCGACGTGTCACCGCACTGCGACGTTTGCCGCACCAGGCTGTATTGTACACGATGAGCCGCACGGGGGTCGGACAGGAGCGCCAGCAGGGCTTAACAAGGGAGGAAAAAACACCTGGACCAGACAATTGGCGTTTACTGAACGGCCTTGGGCGTTTACTAAACAGCCCTGCCCTGTTCGATGCCTTCAGGGGGGGCGTTTGGTAAACGGCTTCGCGTGTGGGGGTGGTAATCATGGGGGTGGATGTTTTGCCCTCTAGTTTAGAAGAAGAGCACACGGCCTGGGCACAAACAGTTTCGGAGGCGCGCGTGCGGCGGCGCCTCCCTGGCGGCGGCTCTCCGCTCGCCGGGGTGTGGGGGGGCTCCAGCGCCGTGGACCGCCGAAAGTTTGTGCCTGCTTGTTTTGTTGTTGCTCCATGGCAGGGCTGGTTCGATGATGACGCTGACGATGACGATGATGATGACGTCAACATCATCATCAGCATCATCAGCATCATCATCATCATCATCATCAGCAGCATCATCATCATCAACATCATCATCATCATTATCATTATCATTATCATTACCATTATCATCATCATCACCATCATCATCATCCTCATCATCATCATCATTATTTTCATCATCAGCATCATCATCATCACAGCATCATCACAGCATCATCACAGCATCAGCGTTGCCGTGGGCCGCGGGTGTGAATAATCATCGGCGCAGCCATCCTGGCCCCGAGCGGGACGGCTGGGTCGCTCTGCCAGCGTGCCTGCTCTGGGTGGGGACGGGTGTTGTGAAAGCCGACGGGGACCGCACCCATCCCCACTGGGGGGGGCAGGTCGGCCAGGGGGCCAGCATGGTATCACTTGTCTGGAGAGAAGGTTGGAAGGGGGGGAGTGTTGCTACTGCGGGCGTGTTCAATCAGCCAAGGGTTTTTGCGGCACCGTTCTGGCGCGATCTTTGAAACATGGAGATGATGCGCTCGCATGCCTCGTAACATTAGGGATCAAAAAGGGGGCAGCTTCCCACGCCATGCCGATCTGACTCCGCCTTGTTTCGTTGGTGAGGTTTTCTTGTTCGACATCTGCAGTTGTGCTGAATTTGCCACCCAGGGTTCTCTGACCCATCGCGCCTCGGAGCCTGGTATGCATGAAGCGATCGTCTCTTCGTCGTGGTTGGTGGTCTCTTCGTCTATTCGTCGTCGTTGGACTCTCTCTCTCTCTCTCTTTCTCTCACGCTCGCTCTCTCTCTCTCTCTCTTGCCACTGGGCTCATCTTGGCTGGCAGAACGTGGATCAAGGGTGCACAGGGAGCGATTGGCGCCCGCAACATCTTATCAACGGTGGTCTCGGAGACTTTCCATGCTTGGGGCTGCTGCCGTGTCCTGCCCCTGGAACGTGGATTACGTATTGCAGTTCCTCTGAACATGTTCGGCCATGTTCCTGGGCAGGCCCATGCATCTCCCACCAGGAGCGCTGGCAACACTGCCGTGCCCCTGGGATGCGAGATGCGGGCAGTTGTCACGCTTGCCTGCTGCAATGCGGACCAGGATCCTGCAGAGTTCCCGTGGAGGGCTCCAGGTAGCATGGTTGGAGAGAATGCTGCTCACAAGGTGAGCATGATGAGGCCATGTTGAGAACCATTTGGAGGCCTCTTGAGAGCATCTCGGGGGGGGGGCCTCCCTCGGTGTCCTCGGGGCGTCTTCTTCGCCTTGTGCGGGCCTCTTCGGTACGCGCCCGCTTGAGTCGTGGACAGGTCCTTCTAGCGCAACCATTGGAGCCACATTTGGCGACTCCATGGCCGTCTTGAGCGATTCTCCTATTCGCAGCGCTTTCCTTGAAAGGGTCTTCGCGGATATGTAGGGACTTGCCACAAGCTGATACCAGCTTTGGTGGGCGGCCGGGTTTCTGGGTCTCCGGTTCCAGGTCATAAGGCCATTTGCGTTGTATGCGAACATGTGCATCCGATTTAGCTGAGCGGCCAGGTTTCTTGGCTCCCGTTTCCCTGGATCTTGGTGAACGTTTCCCATAGATTCCAGTGGACAGCCACATTCACAGGTTCCAGATCAAATAATATCTTCACCATCGTGAGCCCCACACAATGAGTTTATGCATGTTGGATGTGCAGGCTATTGGTGATGTCGACGTGGTGCAATCCAATTGAAGAGCTCGAAGTCCTCAACGCAAATGCTCGAGCAAACATCCCACCCACCCGCCCGCAGTTCGTCTGTAAGACTCACTTGGGGCCCTCAAGATCCGTCTTGAATGCCTCGTCGGTTGTCTTAGGGCCGCCCCGAGCGTCTTGAGGTGCTCTCAGGCCGTCTCGGGGGCCTCTTGGACCATCTTGTGGTCCTTCTGGGACCTTCTTGGCGCGTATAGGGGCCTCCTGGCCTCAGGAGGAGGAGCGGAGGGGATTAAGGAGGAGGAAGGAGAGGAGGAGGAGGAGGAGGAGGAGGAGGAGGAGACGGAGGAGGAGGAGGAGGAGGAGGAGGAGGAGGAGGAGGAGGAGAGAGGAGGAGGAGGAGGAGGAGGAGGAGGAGGAGGAGGAGGGAAGAGGAGTCACACAGAAAGCCCTCATGAGGGGGGTCCGCGGCAGGACCAGGAGGCGCCCCGCAGCAGCATCGGGAGCCCTTGGGGCCGGGGGCATCGTGGAGAATGTTGAGGCAGTGCTCCGCTCCGTGCCTCGGTGCCCCAGGGCCCCTTTCATTGACGCCTGGGTAGCAGGCCTACAGGGCGCCACGTCTTCCAGGGGAGGACGCGCCGCCTCGCCCTCAGGAGGGAGTACTGCAGGGATCTTCGGGGAGGGGACTTGGGATGAGTGAGGAGGGTCGAGTGAGGAGGAGGAGGAGGATTGGGATCCTCGAGGAGGAGGAGGATCCTCGAGGAGGAGGAGGATCCTCGAGGAGGTGGCGGATCGTTCGAACGTCTCGGCAGTGCACGCGTCACTGCTCAAACGGGCACAGTTCACCCGCACAGTAATCGAAGAAGCGAAACCTCGGGGGTGGACACACCTCCTGCCCCGACACGTCGATAAGTGAATTGGCCGCTTTCGGTTCGCGAGGGGGCGTCGCGGTCGTCATTTTGTCGGGCCCATGTCCATCGGTTTCGGTCCCAGGGTGGTTTACGAAAGGGAGGTTTGTCCACCGCCGAAAACCGCCATGTATCTAATCTTTTCGCGCTCCGCGTAGTTTTCTTGGATCCGCGCTGGGCTCCCCCGGAGGCGCTGGAGGCCGTCCCAGCCGCGCTCCGCGTGCCATGGAGGGGCGTCCAGCGCGGATCCAAGAGAACCTCACGGAACGCGAACAGTTTATGTTATGCTGCCTCTTCTTTTTCTAAGTTTCCAAGTTTACCTTGTCATCCTGCCCCTTGGGCCCATCCTTGGCCGCTTTCCCTGGCCGCACCCCGCTCGCAAAGTGTCGACATTGCCTTCCAACGCCCTTGTATCCTTATCGCGCGTCCTTCTTACATTGGTTGACTGGAGTCATGGGGCTCCCGTGCAGGTCTCCCCGATGATGTTTACATGTCCTTCTTCCTGTCTTAGTTTGCTGTCGCTCCGTTTCGTTATGTTTCTCGTTGCACCCGCTCGATGCAGAGTTGTGATAGCTTCCAGTTGCAATTGCACCCCCCCGCCCACAAGTGCATGCATCTCTTGCGCATCAATGCTTTCCCGACTCAAACCTGTTCGAGCCTGTTGGAATTTGAACCACAAGGTACAAGTGACGCCGCATCTCATCATTCACCCTCACTGCATGTTGGAACAATCGTGCCTAAAGCAGGAGCCAAGAGGAACTGCGGATGACCCGGCACTCAGCAGGGACACTTGAGGAGAAGGACAGAGAATGATGATGGGGAGGTTTCGGTTCAATTCGTTCATCCCTCTCTCTCCCTCTCAGGAAGGTCGGCAGCAATCCGAGGAGGAGTGGGGGATGATGAGAGAAGTGGACCCGCATAGTTGTTCGCTTCCGTCGAATAGGATCAAATGCTGAACTGCATCTACGTAAACTGTCGGCGCTCCGCGCGGGTTTCTTGGGTCGGCTCTGGACACCCCTCCCTGGCGCTCGGGGCGCGCCAGGGGTGGCGCTGGAGGTGCCACGGCGGGGCCTGGCGCGATCCAAGAAGTCCGCGCAGATTGTCGACAGCTCCTGTTTATGAGGAGTTTTTTGTTCTCCTCGACACCTGGGATTCACTACCGGGTCGGTCGCTCTTCCGATCTCGGCGCCTTCGCCGGACTGCCCCGACGAAGAGGAGACGGCTGCAGAGCCGGCGCCCCCGAGCTCCGAGGAAGCGGTGGGTGTGGGAGGTTCCGGGGCAACGGAAGGGTGGGATGGGCCTCTTGGGGCGGGGTGCATGGACCCCCCGTCGCCCACTGATCATTGATCGCCGATCGGGGCCCGATAGCCCCAAACTGCCCAGGGAGGTGCGGGCTCACTTTCGGGGCCCTATCGCCGATCCATCGGCGATGTATCGCCGATTCCAGGTCGATGCATCCCCCTCGAATGCCAGTCCCTCCCTATCGTTGCCCCTCCGAGGTCAAGGGGGGGTCCCCTGGTTTCTCACCCCCCTTATGTCTTGTTTAGAGGGAGAGAGGGGGGACGGTCCCCTGGTTTCTGCCTCCCTCATACAATTATATCAGGCCATCGACGGTGGTTCGCGCTCCAGCAAAGGGAGAACACAGAACTGTCGCCTTGGCGCCGGTGGGCAGACCTTCAGGTGGGACCGCCCCCTCCCTCTCGCGCGAGTTGTTCCCACATTGCAGGTTTTCGAAGAATGAAAAGCACGGCATGAACGTACTCTTTCGCAGTTCCGCGCGGACCGTCGAAAGTTTATGTTTCTGTAGTGTTTCTTCCTCTGCTTCAGGTGAGACCCCCCCCCTTCCTCTCGCCCGAGATTTCCCATCCTGACATTACAGGTCAGTTTCAAGGAAGAGAGCTTCAGACCCGCCTCGAAGACTCTGCATGCCGCGGCCGCCAGGCCCAAAGCGTAATGCTGTTCCCTGGGTATCCTGCCTCGCGTTTTCGGCGATTGACGACTACATGACGCGGCCGCCAGGCCCGAGGAGTGCCGGTGCTCCCTGGCTATCCCGCCTCGCGCTCTTGGGCGGGGACCGCTCGAAGAGGAGTGCCGGTGCTCCCTGGCTATCCCGCCTCGCGCTCTTGGGCGGGGACCGCTCGAAGCAACATGTGACTGTAAGCTGTACAACTGTCAATAATGAGGATGGGCAGCCTTCCGAAGGGTACCCCTGCATCCTTGCCCCTTCGGCCCATCCTTGGCCGCTTTTGCTGGCCGCGCCCCGCTCGCAAGGTGTCGACATGGTCTTCCAAGGCCCTTGCATCTTTATCGTGCGTCCTTACTCTACAGGTTGACTGGAATCATGGGGCTCCCGTGCAGGCCCCCCCCGAGGATGTTTGCATGCCCCTCTGCCTGTCTTAGTTCGCTGTCGCTCCGTTTCGTGATGTCTCTCGCTGCACCCGCCCGGGTGGACCGTGTTCTGAGCTCGTCGGGCACGCGTGCCCTTGGCTGCGCCTCCCGGTCGCCTCTCGAGCGGACGCACGGATCGAGCGCCCTCTGCACGCCGAGGAGGCTCAGGAGGGGAAAAAACACAGACACAATTGATCGTCGATTCCCAGGAAAATATGGGAAAATATGGGAAGTGGGGGGGGGAAGACAAAAACCCAGAACATATAAGAAAACATGTGGCATGTTTTTATTTGTGTGCATTTATTTGTGTGGTCTGGGGCCCCTTTAGAGGCGCGCGCCGCCCGCGTGCGCGCGAGCGGCGCCGCGCGCCCCGCTCCGCGCGCCCGAGGCTCGCCCGGGCGCGGCGGCCGAGGCCCGGCGGCCGCGCGCTTGCCGCCGCGCCTGCTGCGTCGAGCGGGGCCGAAGCGCACCTCGGTCGGGGAGGGGCAGCCAGGGGCAGCGACAGGGGGGGGGAGGGGGGTGATGGGAGGGGGGAGAGGGGCAGCCAGGGGCAGCGATAGGGGGAGGGGGGAGGGGGGAGGGGGAGGGGCAGCAGGGGCAGCGAGGGGGCTAGACGAGTAGTAGGGGAGAAAGTGACATGAACGGGGGGGGACGGGCCTATCGACCATAGATGTAGTAGGGGAACACAACGTGGCATGAACAGGAAAACTCGGAGGTCCGCGCGGATGTCTCGGGTCGGCGCTGGGGCCCCCCGGCGGCGCCTCGGGCGCCGCCCCTGGCGCGCTCCCGCGCGAGGGAGGGGGGTCCAGCGCGGATCCGAGAAATCCGCGCGGACCTCCGCGTTTTTACGTTAATGTCATTGTTTGTCCCCCTACGTAAGAGTGACCTTTCGGCGGAGTGACCTCTGGTGCGGGCACAGATGGGCCTTCAGATGGCTGAAAGCGACGCGGTGGCAGCGGCTTGCGCGCCCAGGGTTGGTCTCCCCGCGGCCCCCAAAAAGCCGCTTACCAAAGGTCACCGCCTCCCAAATCGCCCATTTGATCGCCGATAGGGGCCGGATTGCCCCAACCTGCCCAGGCAGGTTCGGATTCAGGATCGGAGGCCCACTGCCGATCTATCGGCGATGGATCGCCGATTCCAGGTCGATGCCGATCCCCCTCTATGCCAGTTCCCTCCTATCTCTGCCCCTGGGGCAAGGCTCGAGTGCGCCGGAACTCTGTGTTGAGGTCTTGGGGCCTGGCGAGGGCCTCCGCCAGAAGCCTGAGACCTAGATGTGTGACAGTTGGGTTGCCTGTGGCCTTGGTGCCCCAGGAGTCATCGGGACACGCCGGGAGCCACGCGGGCAGAAAAACCTGAGAGCGGCCACCCAAGGTCAGAGTTCCTGTCGGGGGAACCGTGATACTGGAGAACGCCAGCACTCGGTTGTGCCAACGCTTTTTGACGAGCGCGTCCTGGATTTTGACGGTCCAGTTTTCGTGGGATGCTTGCAGCGGGAGCTCGCGTGAAATTTCTGACTGGGTCTCGTCATTTTCATGAAGGCCCCGTCAGGCCAACCCGAGTCCTCCGAACCCGAGTCTTACGTCTCCCCGACTCGGGAACGCGTTTTGGCGGGTCCGCGTCGTGTCGACCGGCGGCGAAGAGGCCGCCTGGAGCGTGTGTCTTCATTGCTTGGGGCATGACGGGTGTAATGGCCCCCGCCCCCCCCTCCCCCCCCCCCTATGACGTAACGCTCCCCCCCGTCGTCGTCATTCGTCGCTCGTCGCTCGTCGCTCGTCGCTCGTCGCTCGTCGCTCGTCATCGTCGTCCGCGCGGACGCGATTGGATCCTGTTTAATTATTCGGGGCCGATGTCGGCAATCATTTGGGGGGGGGGAGGGGGCCGGTGACGTCACGTTTCGCGCCAGCGGCGTCTGGAATGCCTAGGAATGACTGAGGACGGGTTGCAGCAGCATGCAGGTGGCGATCTGCACCACGACGCTTGTGTACACCACAGCGCCTGCGTGCACCACGTCGCCTGTGTACACCACGCTGCCGATGTGCACCACAGCAGCCGCGTGCAACACAGCGCTAGTGTGTGCCACAGTGCCTGCGGGCACTACGGCGCTTGTGTACACCACAGCGCGCTCCGTACACCACATCAGCCGTGTGCAGCACAGCACCAGTGCACACCACAACGCCGGCGCGCACCACAGCGCCTGTGTACACCACGGCGCCCGTGCGCACCACAGCAACCGTGTGTAACAGAGCACCACGTTTGCTCATATAATCTCAGAAGGGAGCCTTATTATTCACAAATGGGGCGCCTATGGATTTCAAAGAAAAAATTGTTTCATATAGGAGGTGGAACATAATCCTTCTAGGACAGGAGCGCCGCTGGAATTGACGAACCCTCCCGAGCCCGACCGCATCACCCTACTTCTTCCCATCTGCGTCCAGGAGGCTCCTGTCACCTTGGCCGTCCGAGAACCAAGTGGACGTGCGTTGGAGCGCCGACCCACACGAGTGGGGGGAAGGGTGAGGGAGGAGAGGTGCGAGGAGGAGGAGGAGACAGGAAAAAGGGAAGAACGTCGCATTCCAGTCCCAGCGCTCCCCTGGCGTGGCGCTTAGCTGTCCGCGGCAGATCCTCGCCGACATGCTCCTTCCACTTGTCCTGCGCACACCTGCGCTGTGGTGTACAGCAGCGCTGCGCTGCACGCGGCTGCTGTGGTGTAGACAGGCGCCGTGGTGTGCACAGGCGCTGCGGTGCACGCAAGCATTGTGGTGTACACAGGCGCTGTGTTGCACATGGTTGCGGCGGTGTACACATTCGCTGTGGTATACACCAGCGCTGTGGTGCACGCAAGCACTGCGTTGTACACAGGTGCTTCGTTGCACGCGGCTGTTGCGGGGTACGCGGGCGCTGTGGTGTACACGCGCTGCGGTGCACGCGAGAACTGTGGTGTACACGGGCGTTGTGGGCCAGATCGCCACCTACATGCTGCTCGCGTCGTCGTCATCGTCGTTCGTCGATCGTCGCTTGTCGCTCGTCGCTCATCTTCGTCGTGCGCGCGGGCGCGGCTGTGGTGCCGGAGTCACACGGCGGGGGGAGGCGTTACGTCATACCCCCCCTCGCCCCTCTTCACCTCCCATGACGCCCGTCATCGCCGAAAATCAAGAAACGCGCTACTGCGTTCAGCATTGAGCGCCGCTGGCGACTCAAAATCCGTCGATGTTGAACGATCTGGCGTTTCGGAGACGGCTCAACGTGCACGGTGGAACGACCCCCGCGGTGTCAGAAACCAACGACGAAGTCGGCACGGCACGAAACCGCCGTACCCAGCGCAAGCTAAACACACTTGCACTCTGCGTGTGTCGGCCCCGCATGGGCAACGCGCGCGCCCAGGAATTATTACAATCGACGTGTGCTTCCAACGTCAGCACTTTGTACTAGTTTTTGCCCTGCTGCGCACAACGGTAACTTTCCGAGGATGCCGTGTCCTTGCTTGCCGGCCTTCGTTTAGCCCCTTTCGGCTCGTCTGGCGCCGCTCAAAGACTTCGGTCCGGGCGTCCAGGGCGCTTGCGTCATTACCGAGCGTCCTCCTGATCCCGTTTGGCCCTTCAGGGGGCCTTCGCGGGCGGCTCCGTGATCTTCCCGGAGGGTGAACAAGTCACAACGAAGGGTGTCGGGACGTTTGCGTCGGTTCTCAGTGGTTTTCCAGCCCCGTGGTGCTCCCCAGACAAGCAGGTCTGCCTCATCGAGAGCGCTTCGGGTGTGCCAAGATCGTCCCGAACAGCCGCCAGAGGCCCGACTTGTATCCCGCAAGCCAGACCATTTCTCGTTGCGGAAAATCCTGGCGTCACGGCAGCAGGTTTGAGCCATTCTTCGCCCTCCGTGCGCCTTCACCGGGCCCCAGGCCGTCAACGAACTTTTCCTCGGGAGGAAATGCCGGATCCAGGGGAGAGTTCGTGACGTCAGAATTTTGAGGAGAAGCGTCACCGCAACCACCAGGAGGCCAACCACCTCCGGCGATGAGGACCACGGTGCTTCCCCTAGATGGAAACTGGAGATTCTGAGGCGTTTCGTGCCTCCTAGCCTTCCTCCTCTGCTTCCCTCCCGGTTCTTCCGTTCGCTCCCCCGCCCTTGCTTCATCATATCGATTTTCCCTCCTCCTGCTCCCCTCGTTCATCTCATCCTCACCGCCTCCTGCGCTCCCCTCTGCCCCTACCGCCTGCGCTTCCTCTGCCTCTGTCTCATTATTTTCCTTGGGCCGCTGCAGGTGTTGTCGCAGTGCAGCACTTGACATTGCTTCCGCTGCTCGCTGCTCTACGGTGACTGACATGACATATGGAAGCGGCAGGTGTACATCACCATCGCTGGCTAGGGCCGCCGTTAGTTCTGCGACAGTGCATGGTGCATACAACCTTCCGGCCTCGACCACTAGATTCTATCCACAATCCAGGGACGCAGAAGAGTCCTTTGCAAGGCACTTTGTGAGCGGTCGCGGTCTTCATTCGTGGTCTTATCGCGGCTGCTGATCGTCAGTGACTGTGCGCGATTGTGTTTCCAGTGTATGGTGTGCGTGTGTCTCTGCGTGTGTGTGCGTGTGTGCGTGCATATGTCTGCGCTGTTCTCATGTTTTCGATGTGCCCCGGTGTGCGCGGCGGTGCTCTGTGATGTTCCACGCTGTCATGATATTTGGAATGTTTCGCGGGGTTATCAGAAGCAGCGGCTTGCAGACGTTGTCGGTTGTTGCTCGTGAGTATTGGTTTGCCTCTCTTCTCACCGCGCAGGCCGATCGCCATCGTCTAGCATACACTTTCTGCGATGGCTTTCACGACTTGTGCCAGGAGGACGCGCATTTGGAGTGGGCACGCACAGTCAGCATATGTAAAGATGAGTCAGGTTCGTTTTTCTTGTGGTAAGTGTCATGCATTTGCTTTTGGTCGTATCGGTTTACGCGGCCACACCATATTATCTGGTCGACAACCATTCGCCCATATCCCGCTTGCCCTACTGTAAATGAGAGCCAACCACATGTCGATATTGAAGCGCAGATAGGCGCGACGAGCCAGCAAAGAACTGCTTTGATCGTGACGGATCGCCGACGCCAGATTGAACGGTTCGGCATCGCAGCGTTCTCTCTCTCTCTCTCTCCAGCCTGGTTGGCCAGATGTTGCTTTCCTCAGAGACTTCATTAGGGTTGTCGAGCGTTTGGTTGGAGGGCATGCCTGCATCATTCAGGCTGGTTCGCGCCACCTTGACATGGTGTTCAACCTTCTGGAGTCCATTTCGAGACCTGGGACCCATAGATTAGGCTGCAATTCCTGGGAGATTCAATTCAGCATCGGCGTTGGGCAACCGTGGTTGAAAAACAGGCCCAACGCGGCTCAATCCCGCTTAAGCTCGGTTTACTCCCGTTCAGTCCCGCGGAAGTGTTGGAGCAATCTTGCTCGGTGGGCTTGGCGGTCCTTTCTCGTTCCCACGACCCCGCAGGAGCTGTTTCCGAACGGCGAAGGCAGCCCCAAACGTGGACGGAGCCCATAGCCAAATGAGGAAAAAACGCCCGGAACTCCACAGTTTGCGTTTACCAGACAAGTCTGGAGTCAGTTTTGGAAAGCTCTCATCGAGAACAAAAGAACCCCTAACCCTAATAACACAGCGAAGAGGTGGCCTTACTGAGGTCCCCATCTTTGCATTTGAGAACATATTTCTGGTCGGTTTGGTTCGATACATCTGCAGCAGAAAGAGCCCCTATCCTTAATGTGTTTGCCCACCCTAACTCAGGTCCCCTCCCAAAGGATCCGGGGCCCTTTCCTGGTTGAGCAAGCTCGGGCCGAGGGACGGGTCTGGTCGAGAGGTGAGGTGGAAGAGGGCTTGCAGCCCAGGGCGGGGCCTTTGGGAGCGAAGCCAGCTTGAGACCGAGACTTCCCTCCTCCCGGGGGCCGTCCGGCGCAGCTTTCCTTCGACCCCCGCGCCCTGGGCCTCCCCGTGTCGGCGCCCCGCAGCCCCCCCGTGCGAGCAGGGGTGCCTGCGGCTCGGTCACCCCCTATTCGTGCCCCCCTCTCTCCCCCCCTCTCGATCCCCGCCCTCCTCGCCCCCTCCTCGACCCCTCCTCGACCCCTCCTCCCCCTCCTTCACCGTCCTCCTCCCGCACCATCCTCATCCCTCTCCCCCCGTGCTCCCCACCCCTCACCCTCCTCGTCCACACTCGCCCTCCCCTCGCCCTCCCTCCTCGCCCTCCTCCCCACCTCGCTCACCTCGCTCAGACCTCTCTCCCTCAGCCTGTCCCTGCCCGGCCCACCCCCGCGATGCCCCTCGCGGACTTGTCGAGGGTCGAGGCAGGTCGAGCGATCGAGGATCGAAGGATCATGGCAGGAGGATCGCAGGAGGATCAGGGATCGGGGAGGGGCAGGATCGGGGGGGCGGAGGAGGGCCCAGCCCGAGAGTTGCGCAGAAGAGACTGGGTACTCGGCGTCCCGATCCCTGGCCTCCGGCGTGCTCGTCCGTCGATTCGCGCTCCTCTCCCGGGCACTCCGTCCCCTCTCAGATCTTCTTGCCTGGGCAGTGCACTGGTGCCCGTCTTTTTCCATCGCACCCTGCATGGGCCCGCCCTCGCGCTAGCGGTGTGGCTTAGCTGGACTTGATGGTATCCAGGCCTCCTAGATTGGGCCTCCCAGATTGGGTCCGAGTAGATGGGGTCGGAGGATCGCGCCACATCGCCGATGCATCGGCGATGCGGCTCGATGTGGAGCAAGATTTGCTTCACGTCGACGTCGCCGATGCATCGCCGACGCCGACGATGCAGCGCCGGTGCATCGCCAATGCATCGCCGATACCTCGCCGATGCATCGCCGATGTATCGGCGATGCGGCGCGATCCTCCGACCCCATCCACTCCGACCTCTAGGAGGCCTCGACATGGGAACGGCCCTATGGAGTCGAAACTAGGCAGCGTGGACCGTCCACTGACCCCAGTCAAGGAAGCGCACCTGCCTTTTCAGCAGCGGCTCTCGGGCGGGCTCTTTGTAGTCATGATCTCATGACTGTTCAAGTCGAGGTTCACGGATGGCCTGAACTTCGATTGCGCCCCTCCAGATTACGTGGAGGCTCCAGCCTTTCTCGATAATCTCTTTGTCTCCAGGGTTCATGCCAATCCGATCTACGTATCCGATTTGATATCGATTGCGCCTGGCTCGATCTGATTCCGATATTTCAGCGAGCCGAAGCGTACCCATTCTTGCATTGCGCGGTTCTGCATCCTGGCACGGCCGATCCGATCCGATTCTGACCTCGTGCGGGTGCGGCCCGATCCGAGGCACAGTCCGATCCGATCCGACTTCCCGATGTGATGTTGACTGGGCCCCGTCTCGCCCTGCTCGCCCGATTCAGTAAGGGACGAGATCCGGGAAGAGGGCCGGGGCCGGAGGAAGACGACCCCACCTGGCTGCCCCCTCCGCGCAAAGGCGGCGCCCGCGCTCCTCTGTTCCGTCCTCTGCCCTCGTCTTATTCTCTGCTTCATTTCGGCGTCGGCGTGGTCGGTCCAGGACCCAGGGCCCATTTGGATCCGATTCGACATTGAATTCTGGCTGGCCCGATCCGTGCCCGATGCCGATGGCCGATGTTCGATGCGGCCAGGTGTTTGTGTAGCGCGATTGTACATCCTGGCGCAGTCGATTCGGTTCCGACCCCGTGCAGATACAGCCCGAACCGACGCACCTCCCGATTCAATTCGGTTTCCCGATTCAATGCTGATTGATCCTGGGATGCAGGTGTTTGGGTGCGTTTGGGGCTCTCCGTTGGCCCTCGGAAGACCTTGTCGCCGCGTCTGGTCTCCTCTTGAGCCTTGGTCGGAGTGCATCGACGGAGAGGTCTGGGTGAGCTGATTCGAGAGGATCCCCAGACTTGAACGCCCTGAAGAAACACAAGGTAGAGGGTGGATGTGTTTCGCCATTACTGGTCTCCAGGGGCAGTTTTGAGGTCAAAAACAACCCAGGACGAAAAGATAGTCCCCAGCAACAGGTCGAGAGTTCCGCGATCCGCATATTGAACACATCAAGTTTGCGGAGGTCGTGTGACTCTAATTCGTATTTCCAGCTGCAGTCGTCATCCCTCGCGGGCCAGCAAACGATGACACGGGCCGTTCCCTGGTATCTTGGCCGCATTGCACGCGTCGCGTTTCTACACCAAGTACTGCAGCACAGAAATCCAGATGCGCCATTCCACCCGATGGAGGCGCCTTTCCATCTGAAGTGCTAGCAATGGCGACTTCAAGACCTGAAGAAGCACAGAGCGCATTACTCAACCGCAGTGCGCACTTCGCGGGCTCATCCGGCGGTTCGCGCGTTACGCCGGCACGTTTTTCCCCAACCAGTCATGTGAAGTTCGCATGGGGAATATAGAGTCGTTGCGAGAAGCAGCCGCTGTGCACACTCAAAGAAGCGTCTTGTGGCCCTCTAGGGCCGTCTGGGGCGCTTCTTCGCCGTCCTGGGGCGTTCGTAGGCCGTCTTGGGGCCCTCTCGGAGGCCTCTTGGGGTAATCTTTGGGGGCCTCCTGAGCCGTCGTGGAGCGTCAAAAAGTAAAACAGGCGAGGACGCCAAAATCCTTCAACAACCACCAGAAAATCAATAATTTGCCACTCTTTAAGCCCTCTTGGGGGTTCTCTTGGAGGCCTTCTGTGGCGTCTTGGAGGCCTCTTGGGCCATCCTGAGGCAATATTGCGCATCTCGGAGCGATCCTAGGGCGACTTGGGGCCCTCTTTGGCAATTCTTGGGGCCTCGTGGAGCCATCTGGGCTCGTTTGTGGGCCCTTTCAGACGCGAGCGGAACGCCGAGGAAACGATTGGTCCGGACTGGAAAAGACTGCCAAATTCTGGCTGCAGCAGCAGTGCCAAATTCTGGCTGCAGCAGCAGCACAGCTCTTTCAGTGTGCATGAGCATTGGATCGCTCCACTTTTTGCCAGCGGCATGGAGGCGGACATGCAGGTATGCATTTTGTAGACTATACATATGCTCAGACATGTATACATTCACAGGCATACTACATGCATTCAAGCATACATACACACATACAACCATACGTACGTACGTACGTACATACATACCTACATACATACATACATTCATACATACGTACGTACGTACGTACGTACATACATACATACATACATGCATGCATGCATGTATGCATGCATGCGTGCATGCATACATACATACATATATACATGCGTATATACATACATGCACACATACATACATGCATACATGCATGCATGCATGCATACAAACATACATACACAGACAAATACATACATACACATACATACATACATACATACATACATACATGCATGCATGCATGTATGCATACATACATACATGCATACACTTACACACATGCATACGTACATACATACATACATACGTACATACATACATACATACATACATACATGCATACATGCATGCATACATACATACATATACACATACATACATACATACATACATACATGCATGCATACATACATACATACATACATACATACATACATACATACATACATACATACATACATACATACATACATCCATCCATCCATGCATGCATACATACATACATACATACATACATACATGCATACATACATACATGCATATGTATATACATCAATGAATGTATAGGTATGTGTATACATTCATGGTCAGCTCCCCCCGCAACCACCATATCTCGATCGTTGTTGTTTATGTGGTGTTTATGTCTCACTCTCGTTATCGGTCTCCCGTTTCTCTGTTTCTCTCTCCCTTTCTTTCTTTCTTTGTCCCTCCTACTCCTCCTCCTCCTCCTCCTCCTCCTCCTCCTCCTCTTCCTCCGACTGCATCGCCGTGGAGGTGAGCGGATTTGCGCGACAGCCCATCCATGGAAGGGTTGCCAAACACTACATAGAAGTTTTGCCACTGAGGCTTGGCATGCCGCCCAGGATGCTCTGCGGGGGAAGCAGGGCAACCAAACCCTAGTACACACCTGTGGTCTTGTTGTTTGGTCGGCGATGCCAGACTATTCACATGTTGTGCTTGTTCTCAGGAGGCCCGCAAGTTTGGTCAGGAAGGTCTGCCGGAGAAGCGTGCCCACCACACCTTGCTATCCACAGGCTGTTTGTATAGGGTTCCCACAGGCCGCAGCTCCACATGTTTGAAAACTCAATTCAGCAGTTCAACGGAATGTGGAGTAGGGTTCGGTGGTGTCCCATACCAAAAAATCACCAACCCATGTGTATAGTAAGGTTTGGTTGGCACGTTCCCCCCACAACCTGTCCTGACCAAGTTTGCGGGCCTCCTGAACACTTCTAAAAAGCAAGGACATGGGTATTGTCGGGTTTGGTGGTACCCGCTACCCAGAAAAAATGCCAACCATTTGTGTATAGCATGATTTTGTGAACATGCCCCTCCCGCAGCTATTCCTGGCCAGGTTTGCGGACCTCCTCGAACAAACATGTGTATAGTAGGGTTCGGTGGTATCACCGACCCAACCAACAAGACAACTTGTGTATAGTAGGGTGTGCTTGCAATGCTCATTCTCCTTCCCCGTCGTCGTCCTCTTCCTCTTGAAGAGGACATCCTTCTCCATCTCCTCCTTCCCATGCTTCTTCCTCATCCTGATCCTCCTCCCCCTCTTCACGCACTTCGTTATACCGCTGCTGTCCCTCCTCCTTCATCCTCGACATCAGTTTCTCATGTATCAACTCCCCCCTCCTCGTCGTGGTGTCCCACTTGATGGCGCGTCTCTTCCCCTGAGGAGAGAAGCGCTTGGTGTCAGGGTGATTCGCCGCTACACGCGCCTCTGAAGGGTCATATCTTCCGAACCCAAGCAGAGCCCAGCATAATCACAGTCTGCTAGCATGGGGTCATTGTCAGCCAGACCTAACCAGAAAGCCTACTTCGCGATAGCCCGAACTGCTCCCAACTACGCCGCCCATGCTGCTTATCACACGCAGTTGCGCAGGCGCTAGCGGTTCAAATAATGGCACGGCACAGCAGGCGGATGATATGCTAGCATGGAACGAACTGTTGCAGGACTGACGCCGCATATGTGTTACGCGACGAACTTGTGTTGCGCTCAGTTGCGTCCGTCGGACAACTCACGCAGCGTGCTCGTTGGCCCACGCCTCGCGGAGCATCCCGCCAGTCGCGAGTTGCATATCGCATCCGCGGTGCCAGTACGTCCAGTCGAACGAGCGCACTTCGCATGGGAAAGAGAGCGCGCGAAAGCGACGCCTGCCGTGTTGGGCTGCTCCTCCAAATTTCACAGGCCACCCGCCAATTCCTCCCACACTGGGCGCTCCTGGGGCCACTTCTTGCTTCGTTGAAGAATGGAGAGGCGGCGGAAACGCCAGCATCAGCTTTTCACGCCGTTCTCTCCCGCCTACCTTGTTGCAGAGAAGGGCGGGACTCACCTCCTTCACCTTGCCCTTGCCGACCGCCCCGCGAAACTCGCCCCGCTCGCGGTCGATCATCTGGGTGCCACGCTTCACCCGCAGGCGCTCCGTCCCGAGCGACTTGCTCTGGTCCGGGCCGTCCAGAGGCGCTCCTTGACCGTCTGGGGCGGTTGGTGGGGGGCTCCGTTCTGGGCGTCGCAGCCGCCCTGGAGGCCCGTGGGGAACACCCCGAAAACGCCTGGAAACGGCGGGAAATTGGTGGCTCGGGCGCGTAAGAAATGGCAATCCTGGCTGCAGCAGCGGTGCAATTGTGAGCCGTGGGGAACTCCACTTCGTGCCAAAGGCACGGTGACGGATCTTGAGGGGCGCGGTTCCCAAGATGCTTCCAACGCTTCCAGGACGCCTCTAAAGGCTCCGGATAGACCCCGAAAGCGCCCCCCCGGTTGCCCAATGGAAGAGGCCGCAGTAGCTTTTGGGGTGCTGCCAGGAGGCCTTCGCATAGGCC